>JAUKPP010267586.1:3777-11432 GCA_032273245.1 Phyllaplysia taylori
GTTGAGACCAAGGAGTTAAAAGAAAACTATTGATTTTGTTCCATCCCCTTTTGATTTGTAGCTTTCTATGTCAATGATGCACCCCAAGTGCCTTAGCCCATTTTGGCTACTTTATTGCTACATAAACGGATTTCTTTAAAATGCTCGCTATTACTAGTTTTCTTGCTCTTTGCACATTATCTAATACATCGTGATATCAGTGCATTTTTTTTGCGAAAAGTCAATGGGCGGAGAGATGAAATAGTGATGTGGTTTAGTTAGTTTAACATACTCCCACCCCATATACACACCCACACATACATACATACACACACACACACACACACACACACACACACTCACATATACACACACACTCACTCCCTCATACACACACAGATTTCTCTTTCTAAATGATATAATAAGTCAAAGTTCTCCAACAATACAGAAACAAAGGAAGTTTGCACTGGGCCATGACTCCAGATCTCTTACACAATCTCTCTACTCTTCTCCTCTTCATACTCCTCCATTTTCTCCTCCCGCTCCCCGTCGTCATCTTCGTCCTCCTCCTTCTCCTCCTCCTCCTCTTCCTCCTCCTCCTCTTCATCCTCCTTCTCTTCCTTCTCTTTCTCTTCCTTCTCGTCCTCCTCTTCCTACTCCACCTCCTCCTCCTGCTCCTCCTCACGTCTCTCACTTGATACCCTTTCTAGTCCCTCCTTCTTCTTCCTCTTCCTCCTTCTCCTCCTCCTTCCTCCTCCTCCTCCTCCTCCTCGTCCTCCTCCTCCTCCCCCCCTTGTCTCTAACTTGATACCCTTTCTAGTCCCTCCTCCTCCTCTCCCACACGTGCTCTCCTATGAAGATCGGATCCAAGCATCCTCGATACTAGTAGTCATTACATCCGTAAGCTGCAGCAAGTATTTGGCCCATCATAAGCCTCTCGGAGCCTTGATGACCCGGTCTGACTTCCTGAGCAGCCGACAAGTAATCTGCCTTCGGAACATCACCCAACTTCTGCTTCCTTCCTTCATTGACTTTCTTGAATCTAAGACATCTGCTGGTGACTAAACCATGTTGATATCACAAGATAAACTTTCCACAACATTGGAGATGGAAAAAAAACACAAAAAAAAACAAAGCAGCAATCAGTGTTGAGACGACGGAAGACTGATCGCTTAGACTGCTTTCACAAGCAGGCAGACGTGCAATCTTTCCCCGGAAGTCGATAGCTGCAGTTTGAACTCTCGCTGTGCGACCTTGACCTTTTCGAAGATCTAATCTCATTCGGAGTGATGTATGATGGAGAAAATGCGATCTATAGACCTTCTGATGGTATTGACCGAGCATAAACAATGAGCCCAGCGGAGTATATTAGTCTCCTCTTATTTCTCCCGAGAAAGGGTTTGACCTCCATGTCCGTATTGATTTATTGAACGAGTGTTTGGTTTGGGTTGGTTTAGGTTTAATGCTCAATGCTACACTGAAAAGGCATTAAGCGAGGCGGGATCTCCGGATTTTCCGTCCATCTCCGATAGGACGGGGTCGGGGCCATGAAAACCCCGAAAAAATCGTGTGAATCTTCCAGGATTCGAACCCGAAACATCCGCGTCTATATGCGAGCGCACGACCGCTCGGCCATCAACGAGTGTATACTCTGATACTATTATGAACTATTAAAATTTGTTCGCTTTCTGTTTTCTTCTCTACTTTCCTATTCTCTCCATTTCTCTCGTTCCTAAAAAGTAATGATTTATAGTTGTAATTAATTTGCATTACTGCATGATCAATTGACTTGTCTTGCTTGGTCCGACAAACGAGAGCAAGTCTAAAAGAACCACAATTCATTTATTGATTTAAAATCTTTAATGGAATCTCAAGAACATGGTTGTCACACCCTCACTTGCCTATTTAAGGGCTCTCGTGGTCTAAAGGTTATGGAGTTTGCCTCTAATGCCAATGATCGCGGTTTCAAACCCGTAGCAGTGCAGGCATTTTTCTCTCCAAATTTATTTCTTCGTCTTTTCTACCTTGTCAATTCTTTTAACGTTACTTTCTGGTTCTTTCTCTGATTTGCCCTCCTCACTTTCTTCCGAGACTTCTCTCGTCTTCTCTTGTCTGCAACTTCCTCTGCTTATCTTCTCTCATTCCTTGCCTACTCTCTTTCAACCACATGCCTATCTTAGGATAAGTAAGATCAAACCCCTAGTCTTCTCGGATGAGGATGAAAAATCTTGGAGATAGATAGGTGGATAGATAGATAGAGAAAAAGGTAATGAACAGACTGATGAATTAATGGATGGATGGATGGATGGATTAATGAATAATACATTATACAAGGATAAAAAGATGGATGGATGAAAGAATGGAAAACATCGTTTACGATTCTAAATATCACCACAATGATATTGACTTTATGCAAATGGAAACTAGTTGTGAAGCAAGCCAAGGGCACGTCGTATACAAAATTTCTACGTCATTCCTCTGAATATTGCATAAAATAGATTGACAAATATTTATGCATGTTATACAATTTCTATCTAAATCGATGACAGCCAATCGTATTCTTGGATTGCCAGGATTAAAGTGATTGGTTTATTCTGGGCATCTAGTGTTTTCATTGTGGAATTTTATTTTTTCGTTGTTAATTTTCGGGGCGCAATATTATGAAAATTCTGGGTGACGGCCATAGAGAGTTGGAATGAAAACTGATTCCACGGTGCGATAAAAAAAAAAAGATCCACGTTGTGATTCAACGAAATCTGTTCTTGGCAGCTCGGGCCGTTCCCAGCAATATCCATCTACTATTCATCAAATGATTTGGAATTATTACAGCCTTTTGTTCGCAGTTTTCTTAACCACCAGCTTATTTAGACAGAATTATTCATAAGCAAAGGAAATGACATCTGTAAAAACGGTTTTCGGTTGCACAATCAGGAAATATAGGCGTGTCTCTCCCTGGCTTTCTGCATCTGTACTGAATAAGGGTGCAACATTGCATTACAGGTTTGTATTGTGTTTGCTTTTCTGCATTTCAGTGTTTGTTTGCCTCTTTTCATTTTTTGTGTCAGATGTCAGAAGAGTTCTTGCAAATTGTTTTAAGGAAAACGGGACTTCTTGGATGTCTTTTTTCCTGCTGTTCTTGCTTAAAATATCGACTTTCGTCATAATAAATCATAACATCTGTTGCCTCGAGTCAAATAAATCATTTGCTGCCTTCACCGAACGATCTGTGATCACACTTCTTTGATGTGGTTCACTCAATCCCGCATGATGGACAACTACTCCACTTATATCCAAGGGCACACATAGTGCAAGGGCACACATATACATACACACATACACACATTTTAACACCCACGTACACACACACATACGCACATACACGCGCGCGAATACACACAGATATATGAAAATACACAGTAGATGAATACGTGACAAAACAGGCATATGAGTTCGCTATAGAGTGTAACATTTTTGTCATACATATTGGCTATCAGTAAATCCAGCGTCATGCTATTCTGCTTCTTTCTTTCTTTGCCTATTCGTCTGAGTGTTCGCCTATAATCTGACTATTCGTACATAAGTGCATCTATTAACCTACAAGAAACTTTCACCAAACAGTATCCAGACAGCAAATAAGGGAAATTTCCAAAGAAGACATTGATTGTCCTTCTCAAGAACTCTTCCGTGATGGTGCACCTTAGTCCTCTTGCATTTTGTTATGTATACTTGCCTTTTCTTCTTTCCTATTTTTTCTTTAGGTATATGTTTTCGGTAGACAGTACAGAAAACCAGAGAACACATGAGGACACACTATCCTTCTCAAGAACTCTCCCGTATGGTGCACCTTAGGGAGCCTTCTTGCATTATATTATGCATACTATCTCCTTTTATTCTCTTATTTCCTTTTTTTTTTTTTAGATATGTGTTCTTGGTGGACAGTACAGAAAACAAGAGAACACCAAATAGACAAAGCGTATGTTCTCAATTCCCTTATTACTCTTGCACAATCTCCGTACCCATATGATTTACAGTAGTATCGGAGCATCAGATCCATCGTTTTTTCCCCCGGTGCCGGGAAATCCCAGCAGTGTTGACACAAGTTCCTCTCTCTTGACAGCAGACATGCATGAATTATTTACACGTCGAGCAGTACAGAACAATAACTAGGGTCATGCGCGCTTTCTGGCGACACATCTCGTTTGTTCCATCTTGGATGTTGTGACAAAGCGTATCTCAGGCATCTTCAACACTTGGTGAAAGGTACATGTCACGGATTCGTCGAATCAGAAGATTTGAGATGGGCGGAAGTAGATTTGAAGTGAGCACTTGTCTGCAAAGAGCATAACGCCATTCTATATCCCGATTTCTGATTTAAGATCTCGGACAAAAAGCAATCCATGGAGATATAGATGTCCTTGTGTAATGGCTACGAGGACAACACAGTGCAGGATGCATTTACAATGTCTACTTTGTTGCTTAAATATCTTTGCCACATCCCCAACCACTACGCCCTCTTCTCTCCCCCCCCCCTCTCTCTCTCTCTCTCTCTCTCTTTCTCTCTCTCTGTCGTTAACGGCCCCATTCACTCTCTTTCTCTCTCTCTCTACGTCTATTTAATAACGTCTCTCTCCGTCTCTGTCTGTCTGTATGTCTCTTTCACTTTCCCCGTCCTTCCCTCCTCAACTTACCGGCGCGGTGGTGTAATGGTTAGGCGCTTCTCCTATCATGCAGAGGACGTGAGTTCAAGGCCCGCGTGGGGCAGTTTGTTTGATAGAGAATATCTCCATTTCTCTGCTGGGACAATGTCCCTCTCAGCCCGGGTTCGCCCTGACAGGCAGGGTCGAAGTCGCCCGTCCCTTAATGACCTTACAGTGTTGCAAGGGACGTTAAGCCCAAACCAAACCAAACTTCCCTCAACTTGTATCGCATTCAGACGACATTCCTGCACAAACTGTTTCACATTATGTTAATGGCGTATGGAATCTAGGGGTAAATCTTTGCTTCATATCCAAGCAAATTATGATTACAACTGTAGCAAAGCTGACTCTCTATAAATGAATAACTTTTTTGTTCGGTTACCAGTTTTACATCCCCTGCAGCACCGTAAGGTCATTTAAGAGACGGGCTACTTCGACTCTGCCTGTCAGGGCCAACCCGGGCTGAGAGAGAATCCAAGCAGAAAGAACTCGAGTCTTCCGCAGGACAGGCGAAGAGCCTAACCATTACTCAACAACACCGGTATGAATAACTCGGAAGACATTACATCCAATGATGCGTATGAGCAGGCGAAAACATCGTGTAAAATTTATAAGTTCTCTAACTGGAAACTAATCATTAGTGTCGTTTGCACACAACTATACGCCGAAGAGCCTAACTTACCAACACGCCATAGACTTCGTATAATCTCAATTCTCTTTTTCTGTAATACCTTTACGTTTTTGAGGGCCGAGAATGTGACTCAAATTTACTGGCTATAAAGTCAAATTCCCTACTTTCGCATAAAAAAACTCTTTCGAAACGCTCAACATGTCTCACTTTATCTCTGTCTATTTCCATATCACGATGAGTCATGTGTTCAGATCTTCTTATTACAATAGAAAAGAAATCACCAACATGGTCAAGTCAGAACTATCCTATCCCATCTTTCGCTTTATCGTATATCGAATATGTGACTTTTAGGGTTTAGTAAATGATGCAAATGTTATACATTCGAAACAGATGAATATTGTAGATAGAATAACGTCCCTCTTAAGTGAGCTACATGCCCTAGCCAATCCACTCAATCGTTTTGCTTTGATATGCAAATTGGCAACATCACATCAAACAGAACAACACAATGCTCTGCTCTTGGATCTTGGACTTCGGCCAGCTATTTACGTCAACAAAGGGAAATAAATCGCATTGATTGTGCGCAATAAATCGAGTTTAACACGAATGGAAATCGAATTGACATCAGGAGGCCTTTCTTACATCGTCTGCTGCCCATTTTAATGAATATCAAACAAATTGACAACACTTCAAAGGCATCTGTGCATAACTTTGTGTAGGCTTGTGAAGCATACCAAAGGATCATAACGTCATGGTGCTTACAATATGGCCTAACTCCTTTTTGCACTTCTGAGATAAAAGGGAAGAAACGTATTTGGCCCTTGTCTATATTACATAAAAAACATTATGGAAACATTAAGCTTTAGCAAAACTGCCCGGCACGTTTAAACAAATGTCATAACAAATGATAATAATAATAATAATAATAATAATGATAAAAATAATAATAATATTAATAATAATATTAATAATAATAATAATAATAATAATAATAATAATGATAATAACATGCAAAGGTCATTTATATAGCGCCAAATCCCAATAAGCTCTAGGCGAACTATGGCGTGTAGAATTCCGTAATGGCCTTATTCCATAATGGCTTAAGTCTGGCTTAGGCCAAACTTGTAATCAAACCAAGCCAATCTGCGCGTTGGACGAGCATCTCCATCTTTCTTCTGGGATGATGTGCCCCCCTCAACCGGGGTTGGCTGCAATTGGAGACAAATCAGGATCCCTCTGTGGTTATTCTAAAACATGTTGTTTTGATTCGCAATACTTATTACAATGTACTTATATTGTGAATGGTGCTTTATACCTTCTGTAAGTTCCCGGATACTAGTTCATTCATGCTGTAGCCTAAAAATATGAACGATATTAAGAAAAATCTGCCCTTAGCCATAGCTTCTTTTCCAAGATTAGAATTGTTTGCTCCACTTCCCTCCCATCTTCCATCCACCTACAAACACACCATCTCTCACACACACACATACATACCAACACTTACAACATGCATGCACGCGCACACACACAAATACCCACGCACCCATGAGAGGAAAACAAACAAACAAAGTTCACCTTAACCACAAAGGTCAAACGCTAGATGTGTTTAAGACTGGCTGCATTGCGTCTGGCAGCAGGCACATTTATAGCAACAAAGATTAAACTTTCACGACGTCCCGGCGTCTGGGTTTAAATGCAAGGTGACTTTTTGTGATGGACATGGAGTGTAGGCGGATTAAGAAGGGTAATTGTCGAGAGCAGGAAGTTCGGTACGGGTGATGGTGAGGTGTAGGAAGAGGAGAAAGATGGATGAGAGAGAGAGAGAGAGAGAGAGAGGGAGAGAGAGAGAGAGAGAGAGGGCAGGGAGGGGGGGGGGTGTAAGGGACGATACAAGAAAGTTGGTTTGGTTTAGTTACAAGTTTTACATCCCCTGCAACACTGTAAGGTCAGTTAAGAGCGGGCTTATTCGACCCTTCTTGTCAGGGCCAACCCGGGCTGAGAGGGAAAACAATCGACGATAAAAAAAAACAGGTCATCTGCGCTCGGGATCGAACCCGGGTCTTCCGCATGAAAGCCGAAGAGCTTAACCATTTCACCACAGCGCCGGTGATAATAGAGATTGATCTGAAGGATGTTGTAGGTGGACAGGATGGGAGAAGAAAAGATAAAAGTATGGGAGGAAAGATTGGAGTTGATGTGGGGATAAGACAGGAGATGTAGAGAAAATGGGATCCAGTGGGAGAGGGGTAATAAGAGGGAAAGAGGGGTAAAGAAAGTAAAAGACAACGAAAGAGAGAAGAAGATGACGAGTAAGAGGGAACAAATAGTGAAAGACAAAGACGAAGAGA
>JAUKPP010267597.1:0-15426 GCA_032273245.1 Phyllaplysia taylori
GGGAAAAAAATCCCAGCAGAAAAAAACTCAGATCGTCCGCGATCGGGGATCGATCCAGGGTCTTCCCGCATGCAAGGTGAAGAGCCTAACCATTACACCACCACGCCGGTGCTAATAAATTAAAAGGCACACAAAAAATAAATAACAGAATGTGCTGTGTGTTTTCTTCATGAGTGAAAACATAGCATTATGAAATACACATTACAGATTATTGATACAGTTGGCTATGATTATGTTGACAGGTTGTCGCAATGAAAAGCATGAGCGTGCATAGATTGAGAGTACATATTAAGTCTGGTAAGGGGCTATAGAAGTTCTGTGTGTGTGTTGAGGGGGAGGGGGAGGTGTCAGTGTCATACAGTCGACTTTGAATGAATTGATGTCATCAGGGTAGTGGAAACAGGATCAAATCATCCAATGCTCAACTTATCTGTTTCAGAAATGAAAGGAAGAAGGGGGTCAGAGACTTAAGAAAATGATAAACTTATCAACAAATCAACTTCAGGGAGTTTACCATAAATGGTTTGGTTTGATTTGGTTATCAGCTTTATGTCCCTTTGCAACGCTGTAAGGCCATTTAAGAGATGGGCTACCTTGACCCTGCGTATAAGGGCCAACCTGGGCTGAGAGGGACAAATCCCAGCAGAAAAATGCAGATCGTTTGCCATGTGGGCTCGAATTGGGTCTTCTGTATGATAAGCAAAGAGCCTAGCCATTACGCCACAGATGCTGGTTGACACAAGTAGAAGTCCGCTGTAATGGATTGGCACCTGAGTCATTTGAAGCAAGCTTCACAGAAATGGCTGCTTTGATCAGTTTTGATCTCCATATTTTCCCCAAAATGACTGATCTGGGCTGTGATAGAGAGGACAAAGAAAACCCAGAAAGGTGTCACAGTGGCTGTTTGTACAGGTGAGTGCTATGAAGAGTTTGAGAGATTTGGTTTGGTTCGGTTTAGTTTTTGTTTTGGTTTAATGTCCCTTGCACACTGAAAGGTCATTTAAGCGATGGGTTACTTCAATCCTGCATGTCAGGGCCAACCTGAGCTGAGAGGGACACTGTCGCAGCAGAGAAATGGAAATTCTCAATTGAACAAACTGCCCCACGTGGGCCTCAAACTCATATCCTCTGCGTGAAAGGCTAAGAGCAAAACCATATATGTCCCCTGACACAGGTGCTATGGAGAGATGATCGGTATGGCAGGTTTGACTGTATTGCAAAAAAACAACCGAACTACTTTTTGTCTGTCTGACTGTAAGTCTGACAGTTAATCTCCCTTTGCCTTTCTCATCCCTAAACTGTCTCTCAAAAAATATGATTACCTTCCCCTTCATGACGGTGCCAGTCGTCTTGTTGGTGGACTCCATCACGATACTGAGAATCAGATGTGATCGGGAACTCTCGGCATTCATTTCTGTGGTAAGCAAATGAAAATTCAGTGAATGGTGTTCATTTTCTCTATTCATGCATGAAATATATATATTTATCTTGTAAGTCTCCGGTTTTGCCTTTTCACACACTCTCCAGTTTTCTTACACTTTACCAAAAACCCCCCACCCCATCAAAAGGTCAATAGCAAGGATAGAAGAGGCGGTGGGTTTGGATATTGGTTCTATGCCACTTGCGATACTATAAGGTCATTTTAGAGGCAGGTTTCTTCAACTCTGCTTATCTGAGCCAACCCGGGCTGAGAGGGAAATAACATCCCGGCAGAGAGACAAAGATGCTTGTCCAATGTGGGGATTAAACTCTCGTCCTCTGTGTTCATAGGTGAAGAGCTTAACCATTACACCACAGTACTGAAAGTAATTTCCATCTTTATTACTTATTTTGTAATCAGCAAAATATGATATCCAGGTATCCTATAGATTTCTTGTTTAGACAATATGTCAGATACCGATCTATTTGACCAGATTAGAGTATCATGTGAAATCTTTTGAGTGAAGCTAAACATACAGTAGGTATATCCGCCTCATTCCCAGTGACAGAAATATTTAAAAACAAGTACCTCATACAGGGTGAGCCAGAGACAGCATTAAGAAAGGAATGAGGAGTATGTACTGCAAAAGAAAGATCTGACTCTAGTGGAAAATTACATGGCTTTTTAAAATGCCGGTTTCTTCTGTTTCTGAGCATCAAACAAGAATGAAATATTCAGGAACTTTTTCTACTTGGAAATACCTACAATATGTGAAGTTTCGTAAAAATCTGTAAACCTTTCAAGCCAAATATGGCAAAAAAGCAGGAACCTGTTTTTTCTGGCTCACCCTAATTTCCTCCAATAGGTTTCAGTGATTCTAGACAAATTAAAAGCATTTCATACTGAGCAGGCAATTATCAGGCTTTCTTCTTGTATAGAATGCCTCATTTCAGACCTTGAACACATTGTCTTTGCAATTCCCTATCCATGTATAATCCAAAATTCAGATATCCAGTTTTTATAGGATTTGAACTAACATAGCCTTATCCCTGATCCATAATTTTGTCCAGAAATGACCAATGAAAACTATGATTTTCTTTCATATATCTATCTGTAGACAGAAACTGTCACTACTACCCCCGCAATCTCTTTCTGCGTATAACTCAAAACTATTGGGATGGATTGCAATAACTATATACAGTATGAAAGGTGATTATTGGAATATTTAAAAAAACCTAAGTACTAACTTGTTGATGCTGTGTGTCTGTTGACGGATCCTTGCTCAAACAGAGTGTTCAGCTCTTTGGCACTTGAGGCAGGCTTAACTATAGCTCCGTGTACAAAGACCAGACCCTTCTTGTCTTTCTTTATTTCCATTCTCTCCTGTGAAAAAAGAACCCAACAGATTATTTCAAGCAAAAAATTATTAGTGTTTCAAGAGAATACCTAATCATTATTGTCTCATTGTCAATTAAAAAATGTCACAGATCAATAAACTGAGAAAAAGCAGGGGCAAGTCATTTTGAGTATTCAGAGGTAAACTTTTATTATATTGCAGAACCTGAATGTATAATAATTTTTCAAAGCCTCGATTATATATATGTGGGGTGATTCAGTATTCTTGTGTCTTAAAAATCCACACAATTCAACCTCTGAATAGAAATTCCCCATTTTCTATCAATTAGTATTTGATATCATACTGCAATTAAAAAGAATTATAAGTGTGAAGCAGACAGTATCAGAGCAAGGTAAAGTATTTATCTACACATAAGATAAAATACTTTATTTATCCAAAAGGAAATTTAGACAGATTTACCAGACAGTCAACACAGCAAAGGCATAGCAGAGACATGAAAAATACACATTCCAACCATTCACAAAGATACCCAACATATACGTACATCATCGGAGGTCCCTGGTTTGGCAAACAAGTCAATCAGTTTCTCATTGTAGAGCTCCATCATGTAGACTGTGATACTCATGTCAAATTTAGACCTGTGGGAAAATTATGTGACGTTGTCATTGATATTCGTGAAGGAATAGCAATTCAATCCCTTCTATACAAAGGAGTAATTAACAAAGACTGAAAAATACTGGAATGTATTACCCTCTTATAAATATGAAAATTGGACATCCTGCCTGTTCTTTAACCTTAGCCAGCAAACAATGTAAAAGACACTTATCAGGAGCGGCACTGTGATGTAATGGTTAGGCTCTTCGCCTGTCATGTGGAAGACCCGAGTTCCATCCAGGTCGCGGAGAACCTGCATTTTTTTCTACTGGAATTTTTCTCCTCTCAGCCTGGGTTGGCCCTCACAGGCAGGGTCAAAGTAGTCGGTCTCTTAAATGACCTTACAGTGTTGCAGGGGACGTAAAACTGATTACGAACCAAACCAAACACTCATCAAGGAGGGATGGTTTCACTTTTATGAAGCAATATCAGTATGGTGTAATGAAAAAACACCAAGGCTTTTCCACCAAATATTTATACAAAAACATATAAAAGCACAAACAAGGTTTGATACGATGCATTCGTTGTTGTTGTCTCTAATCCAGAAGCCCATTCAACTTATTGAATGAAAACTACAGGTAAACGTCAAGGTTCTTACTTGTTCTCCTCCGCTAATTCAAAGATTCTTTCAAAAGCTCTTGGAGCAATTCCAGGGAATTTCTTTGAGCTGTCTCCAATCATAGTGAACGTCTTGCCAGAGCCTGTCTGGCCATAGGCAAAGATACAGACATTGTACCCATCAACAGCAGACTGGATCAAATTCTGGAGAAAGAGAATTCAATTTTATTTTTTAAGTGTTGTTTGTTGGTTTGTTGGGTCTACACCCCTTATCCCTTATATCATTGTAAGGACACTTAAAAGGCCAACTACTTAAATGATGCCTGTCAGGGCCAACCCGGGCTGAGAGGGACACAACATCCCAGCAGAAGCATGGTGAAGTTTGTTTAATCAAACTCTTGTTCTCTGCATAATAGGCCAAGTGCCTAATCATTACGCCACAAGCGATGTTTCATTTTGGTAAATTATCTGCTGAAATTAACTTTTTAACCACAAGCCCCACATGAACAAAACAAATAACTTTTTCTCAACTTTTATGTTGACAAAAGATTTGGACCTCCAAGTTTTACCTACTACATCTGAACAACAATCTCTTGAACTAGATGTTTACTGTGCTTGAGAGGAAAATGAACAAACTCTAAGGTATTAAAAAAACAGGACTGTTGATTATGTTGCAAAGGAGGGTAAAACATAACATTAAACGAGTTGGGCAGAAATTAATTAACTCTGAAATGTTCTCATATCAATTCTCTAATTCAATTGATATTGGTTGCTTGACAAAACTGGCTTTCCCCTCTCCTGTAAAACTGAAGTCCTCATCATTGGCTCACTTTTGCCTGTTGCCATCAGTTCATGAACTGTGAACAGCTTAAGTTAAAACAGCCCTCAAAGACTCCACTATAACACCTTTGCTCTAGTATTTTCAAAATGAGAAATTATTAAAGACATTTATTCTTTAAGTGATTGTAAAGCGCATAGAGCCAGTTTGTGATATGCGCTATATAAATGCAATCCATTATTATTATTCATTATTAAGTCATACCAGCCTTTATTCTAAAGCCATCATAGTACCACATTTTTTGCAAGAAGAGGACCCCTGTGTTAAAAACTATAAAACAAAGTATGCAGTTTGTTTTTTAGGCTAAGGTTTTACAGAACTACTAACCCTATGAGGTCATTTCAGCACCAGAAGGTAGATTAGGACAATAATGAGACAGAGAAAAAAGGAGGAGTAGATCACACCAGAGTGCATGTCAAATATCCACCACAAAAGTATGAATTCCCTCCTGTGTTTTGTGTTGGGACACGTCCTTTAGTTTTTGTTGAGGGATTATTTACTGAGACAAAAGAACATTATAAATCAATGCATTTTATTTGTTTGGTTATGGTTTCAAAGAACTTTTGACACTATAAGGTAATTTCCACGCCAGGAAGTAGATCAGGACAATTCTTACACATAGAGAGAGAAGAAGAAAGAGCAGACCACACCAGAGTTATCATTACTGTAAGGTAATTTCAGTTCCGGGAAGTAGATTAGGACAATAGAAACACATAGAAAGAAGTAGAAGGAGCAGACTACACCAGAGCGCAAACCATGTGACAAGATCAGGGTCTTACATTTGTGTCCTCAAAGACCTGCTCCTGAGAGCTGTCCTCCATGAAGACATGATCATACTGGAACTCCTTGAGACCTCTCTGTGATGCCACGGACAAAGTGTACTCATCCATGGACTTGAGAACAGAATGGTTGCCCTAAAGGTGACAAATTCAAACACAAATGGCTCTTTAACATACACTTTAAAAACAAACATATAATCGTTGAACTGTTCTGAACTACTTTTAATTGCTGGTTTTTATCCTCGATTACAAAGAGCATGTTGCCTTGCTCATGGCTTCATTGCTTCCTGCTGCAGATTTTTACATCCATATATCCAGTCCGAGCAAAATCCTACAGCGCTTCTAACCAACTTAACCATTGTATAAAAAGAGACAATCTACCCTAACAACCTTTATTGGTTTTTGGCTTTCTGCCCCTTTTAACCTTGAGAGGTCATTTAAGAGGCCAGCTACTTCGACACTGCCTGTCAGGGCCACCCAGGCTGAGGGGGACACAACATCCAGCAGAGACATGGAGATACTCGTCCAATGCAGGGATTGAATTCCCATCCTCTGCTTGCAAAAAGTTCAACCATTACACCACACACAGCAGTCCCCAACAACTGATGCACTTTATTAATTTATTAGGAGTTAAAGAGGGCTCTAAGCAACCATAAATGTTTCAGTCATGACAAATTGAATATAGAAACCATCACATGGTAAAAGTGATTAAGATTTTTTGTATTTGTTGAGGATGTACTGTACTATTGACACTATAATCTCATATCAGTGCCAAGAAATAAATAAGGACAATACGAACACACAGAAAAAAGTAGAAAGAGCAGACCACACCAGAGTGCCCACCTACCACCAACTCAATAGAGTTTGCTACTTACCCTGCCTTTTTCTGAAGAGCTGAGTGGCCGAGCCCTGCAATACACTCGGATTTTGCCCTTCATGTCCTCTACTATGTTGTAGTATTTCTTGCGCAGTACCTTTTGATGGGGAATACAATGTAAAGCAGGTACATTATAACACTGGAACATTGCAAGTTTGATCTATATCAATATAAATTTTTCATTCTATAACTTGAGATTTGGTTCCATTTATGCATTATAATATATGGATGTGAAGTGGGCTCACAAAATGAGTTACTGCACGGATTTTCGTACTATGCACAAATACTCGTATACATCAAATACAAATTATAAAAAAATTATGTTTCTTACTTTACATAACAGAACCCTATCAACATTTGAAAGAGGAAGGTAGGAAAAGTATGATATTGAGAAAATTTAGATAAAAGCTTTAAACAGTGTACTTTTATCAAAATCTCGCTACAAAAATATCCTTAAAAAATATTTCTTTGAATTGTCGTAAATGAGCTTGGATTTGTTGAGCAGAGCTCATAAAGAGGCACCCAACAAACTTCTTCCTTAAAATCTTGCCAAATGTCACCTTAGAGTACATTGTCTTGAATCTGAACAAAACATATTGCAAAATGGGCACAGAGTCAGAACATTTTACACACAATGAAATTATGTAAGGCCCCTCTCACAACATTGCATATTCCCTTATGTACAAACAGTATGTCGTATGACCAGCCAGTATGCGTTGTAAGTTGCATTCTGGCCAATAAAGTTTTTAGTAGCACAAGAAATCCTACTTACTTCCCTTTCAAAAGTAGTGAAAAAATTATGCTAACTCAATTAGACGCTGAAATTCACTTGTTTAAAGGTGCCCAACCACAAACTCAAGCAGGAACAGAAAAGGGGAGAAAAACAGATTTGAAGGTGTAAAAAATTTTTCTTGGCAGTTGCTCCCCGGCAATTATTAGTGTAGATTTTAAGACACAATAAGACAGAACTTCCCCTATGTAAAATCAAAGCCATGAGATGTAAAACAGATTCAGACACTGCAAAAGAAAGAAAATGATTCCAAACAACCCAAAGTGACTGTACAGGACTTTTCTCTACAAAAGGATCTGCGACTTACAACTCATTTTGACAGATTGCAAGACATATGACCAGTGTGCATTAAAAAACATATACCAACCAAAAATGTAGCAATACAATTTGCTCACCCTCTCACTGTTGAAGTTCTCAGTCAGTGTCTTGTTCTCCTCCAACAGTTTCTTGTTGTCGGTCTCCAGAGCCTTGACTTTGCCAGCAGCCTGCACACCCTCTTTGGCGGCCACACCCAGAGCTGCCAGCTCGGCACTCAGCTTGCCCACTTCCACATCCTTCTTGTTCAAATCCTGCAGGGTCAGATTCATGTTGAATGTAAACTCTTTAACATGTTTAACTTCACATATTTTAAAAAGCATATAACATGAAAACCAGTCGTCCATTTGCTAGAATTTTCTTTTGCAAATTTTGTTCAAGCTTAGTATTCCTCAATGGTCTATATTGTTAAGGAATAAATAAAGAGTCCTATCTGAAAAGTTTAAAAAACTATTTATAATCATCAACCAAACCATATTTCACTCACACTGTAATAACCTGAGACAACACAAAGATGAAATGTCAAATAAAACATCGTCATAGTGCTTCCAATATGGCCTAACTCATTTTCTGCACTTCTGAAGAAATGGGGAAAAATTCAATTTAGCCCAATTCTATGTAAGAAATAAAAACATTATACAAATATAACATTTTAGCAAATTGCCCCGGCACCTTTGAACGAATTTAATACCAAATGACGCACTATGATGTGAGGAATTTAGTAGGCTTAGGACATTTTAAAAGCACCATGACAACATCTTTACTTACAATATAAATATTTTTACACAACCATCTTAAAGAACACATCATTACCTTTTGCAGAGTTGATGCCTCCTCTTCCTTGATTTTGAGATTCTCATTGAGTTTGCTGTTCTTGGCCCGCTCCATGTCATAGCGTTTCTCCAACTCTTTCAAGATCTTCTCATGCCGCTTCTGTACATTTTTCTGGAAAATGTAAAAATGTTATACTTTAAGATTGAGTTCTGCCGTGAAGCAGTAAGCTAAAATTGTTAAAAAATAGGAATGTAGTAGCTGAGTTAGAAGAAAACAAAGAGCATTTTTTGCAAGAAGGCTCAGTGAGGATATGATGATATGAAGATTTTAGAATGTCTTAGTGATATGAATAATTTACATCATTGTAAAAACTATTATGAATCTCAAATGTACTGCTCACTGAATCTCAATAAGAAAACTATAAAATTTAGTTGCAAGAGAAGTATATTTCTCATGAAAGCAACAGAATGAGAAATCGCAGCCTGCATATTTATGATTTATAGAGACTAAATTAACTATGATCATAGTCGTTAGAATTATTAATTCATAGAGCCACTAGCCCTTTGGGGCATCTAGCCCCTCTTTTGCACTAGATAGCCTCAGTATTTCAACAAATTCATTAGTTTATCAATTATATATAATATGAATATTTATCTATGAATGATAAATACGTTCATCAAAGAAGTACAGCTAGAAGATGTGACAAATAATTGCTCAAAGACTCAAAGAGATAAATTACTCACACATGCCACATGAATACATGAATGAAGAATGTGCATTGTTCCCATTCTTATGTGCCCTAAACAAATATCATTGCATCTAATCGAATACAAAGATTTAGATTTTTTACTTGATCAATCAGAACAGTCTTACATCACCAGCATCTGTGGTGCAATGGCTGGGCTCTTTGCCTATCAAACAGGGGATGGGGGTTTGATTCACATATTGGACGGACATCTGTCTTTCTGCTACAATGTTGTGTCCCTCTCAGCCCAGGTTGGCCCTGACAGGCAGGGTCGAAGTAGCCTGCCTCTAAATGACCTTACAGTGTTACAAGGGGAGTAAAATAGAAAAACCAAACCAACTAGCCCTCCTTAAAATGACCTGACAGTGTTCCAAATGGAGTAAGACCAAAAACCAAACCAAGAAGCCCACCTCTAAAACAAGCTGAGAGAAATACAAGGGGAACAAAACTAAAAACCAAACCAAGACTTACATCAGACATAGATCCTCCAGCCATTGCTGCGCCTCCCATCAAAGCCTCCCTCTCCAACTGTCGGATTCTGGCATTCAGCTCTGTGTTCTCTCTCTTCAGAGTTGCCACATCTCCCCTTGCTTGAGGACCATCACCAACCTGAGTCTTTTGCTGAGAGCAATATAGAATGGAATATAAATGTCCCAGCACATTAATATGATCAACATTTAATTGACATGGAGATTTACCCTTAAAACATTGTCAGAGTGTTGATGCCCAAGTTGTTCGACAATAAATGTCACAGCCTTGTTTGTGAGATTGAGCACCAGCCAAATAAATTGTACATGTTTGTTTCCTAGAGAATTCTTTTAAGAAACGTTTGAACAAATCTGTCAGGTGTTTAGCAATGTTGTGTGAAAAACATGGATCATGAGTGACTTCAACATGGTGTCATTGTTGAAAAACTAACAACCACTTAAAATGATCTGTTTACACGCCAATGGACAAAAGCTACTACTTTATTAAATTCAACAGATTGCCAATTTAAAGAATTAATTCTGCATTCATCAAGAAACTGACCATCATTGCCACAATGTAACTGGATTCAGAACAGATGAAAATTTCCATAATTTGAAGGTTTTCGCCTCCTTTCCCAAATACAGTCCGACCTGCTACAGTTCCATATCCTTGCGTTTAAACTACAGGGTGCTTTTTTTTATATTGATCTAAGCTGAAATTACTCTAAAACGGAAAGAGATAAATGTAAACGTTTTTTTAATGTAAATTCCCATAATTTGAAGGTTTTCATCTCCTTTCCCAAATACAGTCCAACCTGCTACAATCCATGACATCCTTGCGTTTAAAACTACAGGGTGTTTTTTTTTTTAAAATGGTAGGAGATAAAAGTAAACGTTTTTTTCCATGTCATTCATTGACCATTTAAGTTTTGTCTGGGCTAATTTATAGGATTATGTTTATAGAGAAGGCCTTTTACAAGGCAGTTAGCTGAAGGGGCCCTTTTTAGGTCATGGCGTCAAAAGAGGACACTGGTATACCAAAGAGAAGGACTGCTAGGAACCACCGTAAGGCAAAAATAAGATAGTTAACATTGTTTTTCAAAAAGGAATAATGTCTACCACGTTCTGGCTTCATGTCTTAAGAAAAAGAAACTAGTGTTTAAGTTACTGAAGTTAGAGAGCATCAAATTAATGAAGGCGTCTTTTTTAATTGACAGGGCGTTATGCCATTCACAAATCCACATCTTGCTATCTTTGTTGTTATAGCAATTCACATTACCAGCTTCTACCAAATTTTGATACCGAATTCTGGTTGAGTTTTGGATTCTGCTTTTCTTGCTATGCTCAGTTGGACTTTTCTCAGTCCTGCAGGCACACGACATGCTTTGTAAACGCACAAGACACACTAAGTGAATGCAAGATTAGCATAATTTCTGCGAGCTAAAAATCAGGGCCTATTCGCGCAAACTGACGCTGTCCTGCAGTGTGTTCATGAAATCAATTGATTTTTGTACCCGAAAAAAAACTTAAATGGATGAGGATTAATCAGTAGAAAACAGAATGTTTCAATCTCTTCTTTGAGTTATTCCAGTTTAGAATTGATCAATATAAAAAAAAAAATCTCAGATCTGCAGGCACGTGATCTGCTTTGTAAACGCACAAGACGCACATGGTAAATGAAAGATTAGTGTCATTTCTGTGCTCTAAAAAACGAGGCCTGTTCACGCAAACTGGCGGTGTCACGCAATGTTATCATGTAATTGCTTGATTTTGGTACCAGCAAAAACTTAGATGGATGAGGCTTAATCAGTAGAAAACAAAATGTTACTATTTCATATCGTATTTTACTTAGTTATTTCAGTTTTGAATCCATCAATATAGAAAACCACCCTGTATTTCTACACAAGGGTACTGTCTACCAAGAAAAGGTAATGAAAGTATTCATTTCTCCATTAAACTTCACAAATGTATACCATTAAGGCACAGAAGTTTCCCCTCTAGTTCAAATGCTTACCCGTGCCATTCTGCCAGGTTCTCTTCGGCTCAACAATTTTGTCAGGTCTCGTACAGCCTCATCCTTCTCCTTCCTTGCAGTTTTAAGACGTTCCTGAAATGAGAAAATAAACATGAAATGAAATAAAAAAGACATTGCGGGAGATCAGTAAATATGAAATTGTCACAACAGTAACACCTAGTAGAAAGCAAGATAACAGAAAGAGACCTTTGGAAAGAGTCAGTCCTATCCCCTAGGATTTATATGAGATGAACAATTAAAGAACTTGGTTCCCTTTGATGTATACAGAAGCTTATTAAAACAATGACTGTAAGACAAAAATACAAAAAGTAAAAATAAAGGGTAGGTCTATCTCATTTGTATATTACAATTTGTGCACAAACTTTCGGAGACAACTGGTAACTACGGTGTAATGATAAGGTTCTTCACCTGTCGTGCAGTTCCACCCTCACATTAGATGAGCATCTCCGAGCTTCTGCTGGGATGCTGTGTCACACTCAGCACTGGTTGGCCCTGATGGGCAGGGTCCAAGTGGCCCTCCTCTAAAAATGACTTCACAGTATTGCACAGGGTGTTTGTTTGATATTTTTTAGGTTTTACAGAATTTTCAGCACTGTAAGATCATGTCAGGGCGGGAAATAGATTAGGACAAGAGTGACACATAAGAAAAAGATGGAGCAGACAACACTAGAGTCCTGCAAGGGGGGTAAAACCCAAACTAAAACCAAATCAATAACAACAGCATCTAAGTGACAAGGAAAAAAAGAGTATGACAAACCTCCAGCTGTGCTTGTTGAGCCTTCTGAGCAGTCAGAGCCTCCTCGCTGACCCGCAGTTTGGCCGCCAGTTCAGACAGCTGAGCCTGGACACCTGCCTGGGCCACACTCACTGAGGATTTCTCACTCTCCAGCACAGACTGATGATGGAAGGAAAAGTAAGAAAAAGTCTTGTCAAATATATAGTGATGTAAATGTTTGTATGTTTTGTAAAGGCTATCATTTCTTTGTTTTGTTGAGGTTTCACGGCACTATCGACACTGTAAGGTAATTTCAGTGCTAAATTATAGATTATGGCAATACACTTAGTAAGGGAAAGAGCAACCCACACAAGAGCATCTGCTAACCACTCATAGAAATTTTTGTCAAACATGTACTGCGTTAAACATTTGTTTTGAGGAGGTTATAAGGCATTATTGACACTGTAAGGTCATATCATTGCAAACATAATAGAAATACATAAAAGGAGTAGAAGGTTAAATCAATATCAGAGCCCCCCTCCAACCGTCAATGGTACGATAAATAAATGATGTCATGAGATGCAAAAAGCACTAAGCAACACATTGGCGTACAAAAACAGTTTTTGCCCTAAGCTATGTGAAAAATTACAATCTTTATTCAAGCATCTGCTATTTGTACCCCAACTCTCTAACACTTTCTCCTACAGTTTCTTAAGCAAGTGTTAAGGTTACAGAAATACAATGATACAATGGTATAGATTTGAAAGTGTGTAGAGCTTGCCGCTCAGCAGGAGCTTCTCTATTCAAATGCTTTATGTGTTATATGAGTTACATCGGTATAGTGGTGTAATGGTAAAGCTCTGCACCTATCATGCGGAAGACCTGAGGTTGATCCCACATGCAGACAAGCATCTGCGTCTTTCTGCTGGGATTTGTCCATCTCAGGCCAGGTTGGCTATGACAGGCAAAGTCAAAATAGCACATCTCTTAAATGACCTTACAGCGTTGCTAGAGATGTAAAAGTAATAACAAAACCATAAACCAGAAATGACTTACTTCTCAAGACCTACAAACTGAGATATCTGGGGCGTACAGAATGTGGAGGTAGAAATAATCAATTCTCAATTATCTTTCTTTCTTCAGGTTCATCATGTCTTTGTCAAAATAAAATGACAAAGCATGTGTTCCTTTGACCCGTTGTTGAGTTTGACTCACTTTCCGTTAGGAAATTTTTACCTTGACTTTCTCAATACTATACTTTCTCTGACTCCTCATTCAAATTTTGGTAAGTTCCCTGCAATGACAAGTAGAGACATATTGTTTTCATCAAGTTATAGGACTTGATAAAAACAAAGTAAGAGTCGAAAGACACTCACAATTTTATTCTGGAGATTCTTGATTTCCTTTGCTGTGTCAATAGGCACGTCTTTCAGTCTCTCTTCTTCCAGTTCATCTTTTCTACTCTTGAGGCTTGCGATTTCCTAGGAAGACAAGTAAAAAATCATTGATTTATAGAAGGCACAAAATGGACACGGAATTAGAAGTTTCTACTCTTCAAGCTAGAAATTTCCTGGAAAAGGAAAGTTAAAAAATCAATGATTCATAGAAGGCACAAAGGGACAACGGGATAAGACTGCATTTTTCTGGAAAAGGAAAGTAAAAACAAATGATTCATAGAAGGCACAAATAGACAAAGGAATTAAGAAGAACTGTATGTAAGATACTCAAGATTTTCAAACTAAGTGATTTGATGGAACTTTGGCTTACTTGTTCCCTCATCGGAATTTCTGACCCTGCATCATATTTTTGTTGGCCGCCTTTGCCCTCATACTTTCAGTTTGATTACAATTTTCATCTTTTGTTTTGTAACTAGTCAATTCTTCGTTAAGTGTAGAAGAAACAAGACTAAATCTTAAGAATACTTTGTGTTTCATAAAGAATTGTCCTTTTCAAGCATGTACACTTTCAAGTGCAAGAAAAACAGACTTTAATCCCCTCCTATCAGAGATGGATGTAAAATTTGGAGGACCTGCCTTGTGACCATACAGTGTTGCATGGGGCGTTAAACCAAAATCAAAGAAAAGAACACCAAACAGACTTAAATATTCAAAATTCACCCCAAAACCCTTTTTCAAATATCTTATCATATCCTACGTGGAGAATCTTCTAAATGATGTTTGCACGTTATGTTGAGGTTTTACAGCGCTATCCACACTATAAGGTCATTTCATCCCCTGGAAATAGAAAAAGACAATAAAAGCATAAAGAAAGAGGGAGAAGGAGCAGAAAACATCAGAATACCCATCGGCCACCCGCTTTTCCCCCCCCAAAAAAACCCCAAACCCAATGATATTACAATAGTACCTCATCCCTTGCAGCAACTTTTGCTTCCAGTATACGTTTGTATTCCTCCATCTTTGCTTCAATCTGTGCTTTCTCTGTGTTGAGCGTCTCATTCAAGGTCTCCAACTGCTTCTGCACATTTTCCAGTTCTGCTTTTGTGTTATCGTGTGCAGCTCTCTCCTGCAGGAGAGCGGCATTTGCGGAGTCCATTTCAGACCTGTCCACCTGTAAGCAAAGATAAGTTCCACTGTAAGACGCTTTTTATGTTAAATTTCAAATGCCTAATATGGAGTGTTTTCTAATCAATCATAAAACAAAGCTAGTACTATACTTTCACTTATACTTTAGTATAATATTATCGTATCTTGTGATATGATAAGTCGCTTCCCTACCCTCAAAACAAACACTGCGAAAACACTGACACTTACAACATCATCTGAGGCGGCAGCAGCTGCACCCAAGACAGCAGCGCCACCAGCAGCAGACAGCTCAGCCAGTTGAAACCTCAGCTCACTCGCCTCTTGCTGGCTCGCCTCTAAGGCTGTGACCACCTCAGGATCTGGAACTTTCACCTTGAGCGAATGACAAGAAAAAGGATTGAGGTCAGAATCAGAAAAGAACACATGAAGGGTTTTGCGACCAAAAAGCTATGCATCCATTTTCGACAAGCTTAAGTATTTCAATTAAGCAGAATGAGAAAAATCACAATACACACTAGTCCGCCACGGGCGGGGGGGGGGGGCGGGGGGGGGGGGGGGG
>JAUKPP010267598.1:0-11431 GCA_032273245.1 Phyllaplysia taylori
TAACTTTTTGAGTAATGCGCTCCACGCATAGAAAAAAATCTAATAAAATTAACAAATTATGATAAAACTAACTTGTTGAAAGCAATTTGAGCTGTGTAACGACTTTTTTAAGTCGACATGATTTGGAATTCCCAAATTTTTCGGTTTTACTTCATCAATATCCCATAAGTCGACTTTTTCTTTACTTGATGTGATTTCAATAGTCCCAGCAATGTCGATTTATGTGGGTTCTACAGTATCATAAAGTGGGGGGAAGTTAGATGTGTAAGGGATGAGGGGAATTAAATTTGTTGCAAAAACCATGGTATGACTATTTGTAAGAGCTGTTGTGCAAAGATAACCTTGTACTTATGGAAGTCAGCCATGTTGTCAAAATGTTCATAAAGCTTGCTTCACGTTCATTTGATCATGTTGCCTGTTTGGCTCTCCTCAGTAATGAAATCTGTGATGTTGACTTATCTGGCAACTTCACCATGTGTCCCCTGTGTGACGGTCGATGCACATACTGGAAACTCAAGCGATCGTGTAACTACTCCAAGGTCACCTACATGTTTGACAATGAACTCACTGTCGCGTTTGCTGCCTTCATGGCGCTATGGGGTAAGCAGAAGTTACAAACAGTGACTATCGCCTCTCGAGGGAAACAATTGATGCCTCTCAAATAGTGGTAATAAAGATAACTCCTCTCATTTCTGTAAAAATCTGCATTAACTACGGACCGGAGCCCCCCCCCCCCCCCCCTTCCCTCTGAAATTATCTCTTCTAAGTTGCATTATGAAATTTGATTCATGCATTTGTTGTCAGAGATCTACCACTCCCTTTTTACAGCTGATAGGATCTTGTCATAGAGGAGCCAGCTCTTTGTGCTGTTTTAGCCTCTTTCCATGCTTCCGCCCATTTTCCTGTGTATCCCAAGGCTAAAACAGCTGAGGCTGGCGCCTCTATAAATAACCCACTCCTCACTACCTGTGTATCCCATCTTCTTTTAAGGTCCTTGCCTTATCAGGCAATTACATTCTGATTCTGAAGGTGCTTTATAATGTTTACACTGACTTGTGTTTTGGGCAGAAACTATTTAAGAGCTTTGTCAGTTTTAAATGAAATTTCATGAATCATTAGTATTAATTGAATAATGGTAGCAAAATTTTTAATTGGACAAAATTATAATCTTTTTAAAACCATTTGATTCATGTGTGATGATGTTACCATGACTAAATCACAACTACATTTATATGATTAGAATTTCCAGTCCATATTTCTCAACCACTGATAAACTTTTTGTTTCAGCTGTGGTGTTCCATGAGATGTGGAAACGACGCGAGGCCGAGATCAAATACGACTGGGACGTGGAGGACTTTGAGGAGGAGGTCGGGACAGAACACTTTGTCTTGTCTTTGTACCTTGTGATGATTTCATCCTACTTAAAGATTTTGCATTTTATTCACTATCTTCTAAAAGTGGAAAAAAATATCTGTTGAAGTATCTACTGTCATAAGTTTAACAAAGTGCTGTTCTTCTAGTCAAACATTGAGGATTGAAAAGAAAAGAAACATGTAGTCACTTAATGAGGAATAATTGTCAAATACCTTCGTGGGTCACTGCATTTCTAATAAATGAGAGTTGTCTGCAGTTTTTATAGAGTTCCCTTCTCCTGTCTTGAACCTTGCGTTGATCCACACACGATGTATGATCACAATGCCAATTCTTGTTGACCATTCCAGTGCTCAGCTCTTTTTTGTACTTTTTACAATGACCGCTGTCCTTATCTACTCCCTGGCACTGAAATGACCTCATAGTTTCATTAGTGTCATAAAATCTCATCATGAAAAGATTATTCACAACATCTTTTCCTCACACAGGAAACAATCCGTCCAGAGTACGAGGCCTCCGTGCGTAGACGTCGTGTGAACCCCATCAATAAAGTAAGTGGGCCACAGGTGGCATTAGGTTCTAGTCTCTGTGCATGTCTTTATACAAGTTGTCATCGTCCTGAATTATCATCTCGTATGCACAGAGTCAGGCTCAGATGTTTTAGGCTACTTGATATGCAACGGCATGTTGCCTTGTGTCGCAGGAAATGCATGGGACGGGTCTAAGTAGTTAATACTGGTGATGGCATTTTTTTACTGTAGCTTAGCTTTTATATATTTTTACCAAAAGTGGGGTCTCAGAATTAAGCTAAAATCAGAATTCTTCTCCCTGACGATGGAGAAATGACATTAAAGTTTAGTATGTCTGTTTTATATCTCTGTAACACCAGTTTTCTATTTTAAAAGAATTTTTTTTTACTGAAGCAGAAAAACATGTTTTTGCAAACTTTTCATTTTCTTTTAAATTTTTTGGCTTTGAATTTCTTTATTCAACTGAAATTCATATTTTAATATCCATAGAATTTTCAATTGCTTCTTTTTCTTTCTTTCTTAGCAATTTTATTCTTTTCCGCAAAGGAACATTAAAGTCTTAAGAGTGCATTTTTCTCACATTTAGTCGGACTTTGTCCAAAAATTTTTCTCTGAGTTACATTTTGTTGATTTCCTTCTTTTCTTCCTTTTCTGTCTGTGTTTTGACTGCAGACTTCTCAAATTCTCTTCATACTGCATTTTCCATTTCTTTTTCCCAAACATGTAAATAGCGCAAATTGCCGTACTCTGACAATGAGCAGCATTAGATCCCTTTATCAAGACTGTTTTTAGAAATTTGAAATTACTTTTTCTATTTATTTATTATATTCTATGGAAATCGACATCTTCTGTCCTATGTGATTTGATCTAAATAAAAGTATAGACTAGCGTCCTTCCTCTGAGAAATATCACTTTCTTTTTTTTTGTCTTGTCTTTTCTGCCTATTTCTGTGATGTGTTTCAGTTGAGAACACACAACTATTGTACCTGTTGACCTTGTCAATGTGCTTGCCTTTACATGTATCTGTCGGCTGACCACTGTGCCGAGGGAACTAACTCCAACGTGTCTCTGTGCTTCCCTCTCGATCGTCAACTAACCCAAGTATATTTGTCTCTGTCAGCCCACTGGGGACACACTGCCTTCATCGCGGCTTTCTTCTATCACAAGTGTTCTGATGTCAAATTTTTGCCTTCTTTGTAACTAAGAGCATTTTAAATGTCACGCATTTAGCTTGCCGGGAAATTTTGGATGGAATCATGTTTACTCTGAAGCGATATGAAATGTTCAGAGAGGTATCTGTCTCGTATTTTGCCTCTTTTCTGCTCATTCTATCTACTCGTATCTTTGTGTTTATGTTTGTTTTCAAGCAAAGAAGTAAACAAACAATATAATTATTTGTGTGTATATGTATGATCATACTCACCCTAACCCATACCTTGGATCCCAAACACTATGTATTGTTCACTGACCCATGTACTCGTACCGGTTAGGCTAATACAGTTGAACCTGCTCCAGCGACCACCTGTATTAGACGACCACCTACACAAACGACCACTTTCCATGGACTCCCAAATTACATTTCTTCTATAGGTTATCCCTGTCTAAGACAAACACCTGTCTAAAACGACCATTTTTTCCTCGGCAATGGGTGGTCGTCTTAAACAGATTTGACTGTAGTTACTTAGTTAGGAGTTGTTTATTTAGAGGCACCAGCTTTTTGGCTGTCTTGCCGTAGTCTTTAGCTCCCTGCAGGTCACACCATCTGTGTTATATCTTGGCATTTCCCGCTGAGGTATTGTTAGCCTGTACGTCATCAGTGTGACACCGATTGCTCTTATGTCATGTCTTATAATTTGACCTTGACCTTATTTCATACATCTGCTGTTGCTGTGATCACGACAAACTCAGGAGGTACCACGCAATCTCTCTGTCGCTCGCGCTCTCTGCACCAGTCCTCTGACTGTGTCCTCCCCCTGCATTGCCTCTTTGCCATTTTGCTAGTCCTCATAAGCGCAGTTATAACAAATACCTCTGGTATTTCTTAAGCTATGGTATTTCTCATGGAAATTATATATCTTACCTTTCATAGGTAGCCTGAGCTTCTCATACATGTGGGTTCTTTCCAGGTGTTTTTTACATACTCATGTGATAGACAACCAGCCATTGATGTACATGAAAAGCTCTCATTAATCAATATGCTAATTCTAGGCTGCCAATCATGTGATAGACAACCAGCCATTGATGTACATGAAAAGCTCTCATTAATCAATATGCTAATTCTAGGCTGCCAATCATGCGATAGACAACCAGCCATTGATGTACATGAAAAGCTCTCATTAATCAATATGCTAATTCTAGGCTGCCAATCATGTGATAGACAACCAGCCATTGATGTACATGAAAAGCTTTCATTAATCAATATGCTAATTCTAGGCTGCCAAATAGTACTGCCCTTTCAAGACAGCCTGGTGAGACTGACTCTTTTCGCAAGGTATAACTGTTACATCTACATTACTTGATGACTGGCAGATGGAACAGATTCAGCTTGCTGTAAAACAGTCACTTACAAGGTCTGCCTTGAGATGGCGGCATATTGTATATGTAATGATAACAATTTTTCTTATAAAAGAACACTAAGAACCTCACTTCACATGCCAGGAAAGAGTTTAGCACACAGATTCGATCACAGATTACCGCAGGCTTGTGTTTTCCTCATTTTCCCCTCAAATTGTCAATCTGAGCCTCTTTTTCCTGACCTGCGACAATTCACAAAATCTCTCACTTCTGGCTTTCCCTTCCCAATGGCTTCCCATCCCTCTTGGCTTGTCTTCTTTTGCTGTAGAACATGGCGTGTTGTTTCTCTGTCACTCTTTAGCTTCATTGAGATGGAGACCACTCGGAAGTCATCACCAATAGGCTACAAAATTGTACTTACGTGTACGAGATCCATTTTGTCTCAGGATTTGGGTTTGTGAAGCAAGATCCAAATAAGAGGAACCAAGTAGTCCATAATGTGTTACAAGCAATTTGTCCTAAAGCTCCCACTGCTTTTGCTAAGGCAAAGCAAAGTTACATGTACAATGCACCTTAAAAACAATAAAAACAACCGCTTTTAACATTTTTACTTTGCATCTTTACTTCTGTATTTAACACATCACAGACTTTTTTATGTTCTATTTTATTAACAATTATCGTTAATCTTGACATGCAATAAAATTCTGCATTTGACGCATGTGGCATTCAAGCACAATTTGGATGAATACAAATACCAGAGTCAGATTAAGGAAACAAAACACGTCGTTAAATCACACAAACTTATGAGACTCTTTGCCAAGAAAGTTAGAGAGACTCGACCCCTCATGGTATGTGGCACCTCTGTTGAGTCCCAAGTTAACCTTTTTTTTTTCTTTTTTTTTTAAGTTAATCATATTTGTGTTCTTGGAAAAAGCAGAAGACAAAAAAAACATTGCGTATGGTTAGATGGTAACCGCATCTCGATGACCCTTGTACCATCCTCCGCACACCCCAAGAGAGACCACACTGTAAACCACAGTTTTCCCAAACTCTGATCTGTCTTGTCCCAGCAGCACCAATATTGATATACACGTACATGTATGTGTTTGTGTTTCTGTTTTCTGTTATTGTTGTTGTCATCATGACTCCATTGGAAGGCGTGTCCTCGCTCTCTGCTCAATGCCATGTAGTGATAAGTGCAGGGTTTCTAGAGGTGCCGCGACATCCCTTAGGTGTGTAGTCAGCCTTTGGTCACGGAGGGAGAACCGTAGCTCTTATTTCACATAACACTGGGATAAGAATCTGTGTCTTCAGAGAGATGTCACTGATGTAGGGATTGATGTAGACAAATGATGCAGACCACATTGATGTACAGTCGATCATCGACAGAAATTTCTTTAATTTAAAAGGGGTAATCAGATGCCTCATTGTATTTTGGGAAGCTATCAGTGATCAGGAATGTTTCTCCCAAGCCATTTTTATAGATTTTAGTTTTAGCCCGAGGATCTTGGGTTCATGTGGTTTATCAGTGTTGTGTCAGAGTTTTGAGATACCATGCATATCAACATCTTCACAGTCAAGTATCTCAACTGTCCACGCTTTTCCTACTATCATAAAGGAAGATTTTAGCATTTTGTAATTGGGTTTTCATAACACAGATTGTCACAAACTGTTTGGAATGATATTATACACAATTCTAAGGTCATGTGTTATGAGGATTATGTTTTGTTTGGTGTTGTTGCAAACTCGTCCAGTCAGTGTTCCCCCACCCCACCCAAGCCCCACCCCACCCATACTCACACCCACACACGTTACACGGCTGTAGTACGCTTTGCTAATTCCCTGTATCACTGTGCAGATATTAAAGAGAGGGGACTTGCTCAAGGTATGTAGTTCGGTTCTCGCGACAATGTCAGTTTTTGCAAGAGCATCGTGCCTGCTCGTGTCCACCACTAGCCAAAGCTGGAAGACGCAAGGCAGGGCTGGGGAAGGGAGCCTCTGCATGCATGTGTGTGTATGGGGTGGGGGTGAAAGGGAGGAAGTGGCCAGAGTTTTGGGATGTGTCACAGCAAAGCGTCAAGAACTGTGACAAGCTTGAAAGTTGAAGTGATGCATAGAAGGAAAAACAGCAAGGGTTAAAAGAAGGTTGAATGATCTTTATAACAAATGAAGTTGAGATTGGTCTTTTTTTCATTCATCCTTGGCCATGGTCACACTACAATGCCCGTATATCATATAGGAAAGAGTTTTCACAAACTTTTCTGAAAAATTTAGCCTTACCTCTCAAGCGGAAATGGAGCCCTGTTGCTTTGGTGGTGAAAGATCGCATCATTTCCTTGATATTTGAGTGCTGTTGGAATAGAGGGTTCACCACTGGGTGCACTTAGATCAATTTGTTTAAACTAAGGATCCGTTTCTAGAGCTGGGTGAAAGTTCTTTAAAGTTACAAATTCTTATTATTATTGTCCGTCAAACATTCCGTGGCAGTTTTGCGTTGATTTTCTCCAGAACTAGGGCAAATATTTTTTCCAAATTTGGCATTTGCCTCATTTTCTCTTAATGGGATCGTTTTTGTTTTTTTTAAATGTAATGACATGAGCATAGAATGGCTTAGGGTAAGAAATATTTTATTGTGTAGTTTTGTCATAATTTGAAAATTACGTTTGTACGGTGTGGGTTAGCTCCCTTAACTCTCTCCAGCTGAGGTTAGCGTGAGTGACGGGGCAGTGAGTGGTGTAGTGATACCTTGCCCATGTTACGTTAACTTCCTCCTTTTGCTCCACAAACAGCATCCTCCTATTTTGTTTGCACTTTCTGTCATCCATGTTGTGTCTTGCGCAGGACGAGATGTGAGTGTTTGCCTATTTTAGATCAATGTGACACGCTCGCTGTCTTGTGACACCGTGCTCGGATAGTGCATCGAACGCCAGTCATGCATGGTCGTCTGCAGCTTTGTCTAGAATTTAAACCATGTGGTCTTGTGGCATCATTTCTACATGTATATGCCTTTCATGTCCAGAGTATTGTTAGAAGCATTGCCTGGCTCATTTTGTTTGGTTAGTTTGGTTACCAGTTTTACGTCCCCTGCAACACTGTAAGGTCATTTAAGAGACGGGCTACTTCGACCCTGCCTGTCAGGGCCAACCTGGGTTGAGAGGAAAAAAATCCCAGCAGAAAAAACAACAGATTGTCCGCGCTCGGGGATCAAACTCGGGTCCTCCGCTTGACAGGCGAAGAGCCTAACCATTACACCACAGCGCCTGGCTCATTTGTTACAGTTTGGTTTGTGATTAAACACTCCCTTGTAACACTGTAAGATCATTAAGGTGACGAGTTAACTCAACCCTGTCTGTCAGGGCCACGCTGGGCTGAGAGGGAGATCCTAATGGGAGGGTCATCAGCAAACATCCACCTGTGGGGATCGAACTCACGTCTTCTGCATTATAGGCAAAGAGCCCAGCCATTGTACCACAGATGTCGGTGCTCATTATGAGTCTAGTGGACACGTTGTGCCGTATTTTATTTTTATTTATTGTAATTATGTTTGTCTTTTTTCATTTTGTTTTTTATTGATCATTGATTTTTTACTCCATGTCTTGTCATCTGTGAGCCAGTTGAGTTGCGATGTTGATGAGATTTGCTTAAGCGCTAGGAAAGATCAGTACATGTTCCTACCATTGCGCTTACTCAGCACTGCTTTGTGGCCTTGTCTGACCCTGTCCCTCCACCCAACCCCCACCCGCACAGATAATGCCACACACATATACAAAATAATAATGTACTCAATGACCTATTTGCTCCATGGCTGTGGAGAGTTATGGAAGCTTGTTGTTGTAAACATTTATTTTATACAGAACAACTGAATATTGTAGTTATAGATTTTATCCTTTTTTTCTTAATTCATTTTAATTCATTAATTTCTTCTGTAGTACAAGTGTATCATCATAACCTAGACACTCTAAGGCTGAATGTACGGAAAACGCTGAGATTTTGTTGATGTCACTTTGCTTTACGACATCAATACTCCTTGTACCACTTGTCAGTTCCCTCAGTAACTATATATTCATTTTCTTTAATTAAGAATTGATTGTATAGCGCCTAGAGCCTGCTTTCAAGCTGGGATATGTGCTATATAAGTGCAGTCCTTATTATTATTATCATTTTATTTTAGGATATCACATGTGTATTTGTTTAGTTATGTGGTCGAGTTCAAGGTGAGATATTACTTTGCGTTATATTTACGTATTTATCAGTACATATTTATCAGATGCCCTTTGTAAGTTATGAGATAGCTATTTTCGTTTTGCTCTACACATATAATGACAGTGTTATGTAGATAAGTACATACCATGATAGGTTTGCTGATAGTAACTGATCATCCCAGTGCATGTGAATGTAAAGCTTGCTGTATAAGCAGCTCAAGTGTGCTCACCACTGTTGCTGTCTTGCCATCGTTCACCAAGCATGGAAATTAATATTACCCTCATGTAGACGGCACTTGTATTTACATGTTTTTAGCCCAATTTGTGTGGTAGCGTTAGTAGCTGACACTAACAACTCCCAGATGAACCCAGGTTTGTATCCAGTAGTATGTTAGTCTTGATCCCCTTTAGTAATTTGTTTGTAGACATTTACTTATAGATAGCCTACTCCAAGACCAACGGAGAATGCTTTTCTCTGCAGACAAATGCAGATTTTACCGAGTGTTTCAGTCTGTCCAACAGTTGACACGCCAACCGGTCAATGGTACAGACCCATCAGTGGTGCAGACCGCTTTTGACGAGCTGGACACGAAGCATGAGAAGATTGATTACAATATCGTTTACTTATTGTTTTACCTATTAGAAGATACTGGACTTTCTTTATTGTGATCTCATTTGGGTCGGCGTCTTGGAATGAGAGCCAATAGTTTTTACTCTTTCTTTTTATAGCCACTGGGAATTCCCTGATATGTCCTGAGCAGATGTGTTTGTGTTGTGAAATCTCAACAATCCGTCTGCTCTTTCTTCTTCAGGTTGAGGAACCCTACATGAGTTTTACCTCCAGATGCCTGCGCTTTGTGTCAAGTTTGTGGGTCGTCCTCTTTATGGTACGCCAAATGTACATTATCTGTCAAATGTCTATGTGTATTGTCATGGTCATTTAGTTTATCTAATTCACAGATAAAAAAATTCTCATTTACAATTTTTCGGTATGATGTGAATCTCTGATTCACTACTTGCAGAGGAAAGTTTTCTGTTTAACACTTTGTAGTAACTCAGCGCATATATGCGCCAGCCCAGATTCACCCATCTAGTCACTCGGAGCATTTATGCACCAGACCCAAGAAGCCCAGTCACGTCACAGACGGCTGCGTGTGACCAGTAGGGCTCTTTGTCCTTCTGGCTGTGTGACTACAAAGTGTTACGGTGTATGTGTAGGAATCATAATAAGTTGGCTAGTCTTATTGCATTTTTTTTTACATTTTGTCAAATTTATAATGAATCATTTTAAATTTAACTAAGGGGATGAGGGTTTAGCAAAATTCTATCCTGCCATTGAGTGACAATTGAACTGATGGTTTCTCCTTTGTTCCCATCAATTCATCATTCAATGTTTGAATATGCTCAATGCTAAGTCTGAACCGTTCTGTCCCTGGCACAGCTGTGTGTGGTTGTGGCAGCTGTGTTTGGTGTGATCGTCTACCGTATGACGGTGTCGGCGCTGCTCTACGCCGTGGATCAGGAGACGATCAAGGAACGCGCCAGCGCCATCACCGCCATCACCGCCGCCTGCATCAACTTGGTCATCATCATCATCCTCGGCCGCGTGTACCAGGTTTTGGCGGAGCTGCTCACCAACTTTGGTCAGTGAATGCGTCTGGTTTAGCCTCTGGTCTCTTGTTTTTGGTGAATGTCCCCCATTCCTTTTAGAAGGAAAAGGGCCTTTCGATCCTTTTTCTTACAGGTCTCTTGTTATCCTGCTGTAGGAATAAGTATTATCCCATTTCTTTTTATTTCATCTTCTAATATTTTTATACAATTTTTATGTTGTGTTTTGTCTAGATTTTTGTGCTCTTTTTTTTTGTGTCAAAAGAGATTTTGTTGTTGTTGTTTGCTTTATTGTGAAGCCAATTGTCACATCTGCTCACGTCCACCTACAGAGACTCACCGGACGCTGACCGAGTGGGAGGACAGCTTCACCCTCAAGATGTTCCTCTTCCAGTTTGTCAATCACTACGCCTCACTCTTCTACATCGCATTCCTCAAGGGAAAGTGAGTCTTACTTTAGCAGACGACGTACTTAGACTACTTTACCGTGGTTGGGATTTATAGAACATATGGTCCATGCTCCTATTTCGAAATGCCCTATTTTTGTACTCTTAATGGGAATTTCAATATTGAACCAAATTTGCAGAGGGTTTTTTGGGGGTGCAAAACTGGAGCAACCATGAGGCAAGCCCGTCTTGTCTTTCTCTAAAATGACTGAAAAATCAGCTCCACTCTGCTCTACTCTGCCATTTTGTCTATTTATTTATTGAAATCACAGGAATTCATTTTCCTCCATTCATTTTGAGGAAAGAGTTTATGTCATGGATATCAGGAAGTGGCAATAGCATGATTTTTTTTGTATTGCTTTGTGTTGTTTTTAGCATAGGCTCAATGTGTGTAAATGTTATAATGTGCATTTGTCTACAAATTTGTCTTTATAGGAAGAAATTTTGTCCTCCATGCTCATCTGATGTGATCCATCTTTCCAGATTTGTTGGTCACCCAGGCAGCTACAATCGAGAAATTGGCGGAGAGAGACAAGAGGAGGTAGGTTCAGACGCTCAAACACCAAAACATTATGGTGTATACACGTGTTTATTTTTTTAATAATTTCGAAGTTCAAGAAAGACTGGAAAATCAGTTTGGCAACAAGTGAAGAGGGAGGTGAAAATCTTCATCTCAAGAGCATCGTCGGTGGCCTAGTGGTTAGGCTGTCGGACTCGTAGTCCTTCTGAAGAGTGGGGTTGCGGGTTCGAATCCCTGCTG
>JAUKPP010267609.1:0-11430 GCA_032273245.1 Phyllaplysia taylori
GTGTGTGTGTGTGAGTGAGAGAGAGAGAGAGAGAGAGAGAGAGAGAGAGAGAGAGAGAGAGAGAGAGAGAGAGAGAGTGAGAGAGTGACTGAGGAATAGAGAAGAGCTTTTGTAGAAATAGATGTTTGTACCAACAAATGGAATGAAAATGGCTGCAATACTTGTCCATGAGGCACCCCCCCGCCCCTCCCCTCACCAACCTGCTTCCATTTGTTGAGAAGCATAGCAATCATGTTCGTCAGGCGTTGGTCAATACAAAGAAACACTACAGATAGTCCATGGAAAATGGTCTTTTGTGCAGTTCATGCTGTGCCTGACATCAATGATACCCATGGGTGTCCAAAAAAGTTTGTCGCTTGCAAATCTCTTCATAAAACTTCAAATTACATCACATGCAGATTTATTTTTGTACCGCAAGACAAATGAGTTTTTCAAAGCACGTGGAGACCACATGACTACAATGTGAGTTTCCTCCTTTGTTAGAAGAATAAAATTCACATGATCTGCTGTGTCTGACTTGTTCCTGTACATACCATGTATTGCACAACTGTGGGATTGTGGCTCCCTGCTGGTAGTCTTGTCCATTATGCTGGCACGGGCATTGGGCAGTTGGGATACACTGACCATTGTGAGAGACCTGACCATCCGGGCAGAAACAGCCGTCAATACAGCTGCTGTCGGAGCAAACAGCATTGGTGCTGGAGCAGTCCCGCGCACACGGGCTGCCACATTCCTTGTACACCATGCCCCCGGTGCAGCCAATCTCTGCAAGGTAGAAAAATGTGCAAAATCAATATAGGCTCCTAAATATATTGCACACTTCTGTCTCATCTGAGCTTTTCTGTTGTGTTGACTACTGGAAACTCTTGTCTACAAAATGTTACCAATCACCCCTCAAGTCCTCCTTTGATAATATGCCAGTAAAAATGCTTCAATAAATGTTTCAAGGGACTGATATTATACCTAAATTCAAAATAACTTTTCTGTTTTTAATCCTTCATTCATTTCTCCATCTCTGTTTCTTTGTGTGTGCCTCTCACTCTCTCTATGTATGTTTGTATGGTATGGTTGTGTGTGTCTAGGTATGAAAAGGTAATTATGCTTAAGGCAGCGGTGTGTGTGCTCATGTGCGCTGTGTGAGTTTCCAATTTGTTCTTGTTCACGGAGGATCTGTAACTTTATAAAGATACTATAATATAAGGAAACCAGTTCCCCCGGTGCTCACCACATCGTCCTTGTGCTCGCCACGACAACTTGACTCCCTTATCCGAGCAGGCCCTAGAATAAGCCTCTAGAGCATCACAGTTACAGGAGGTGGAGCCGTCAGTACAGCAGTCAGATTTGCATGAGTCGAAGTACGGGTTTGGATCCACAGTCTGAAAATGTGGGGGAGGAGGAAGAAAAGAGAAAGACATTACTTTTGTCCACCCCCCGTTGCCAAAGCAATAGCAACGCAACACTTCTTTTCTAACAATATTATAACTAAAATTGGTAATGTATATTCCAAGCCATGTCCCATCAACCACTCTCTGTGGTTCTCTTCTCCTTTCTGTTTTGTTCAAGTTTCTTTCTACTTTCCAAGACAGATTAATTCCCCCTTAAAAAAATATTTTAAAATAAATAAAAAAACAACCCAAAGCAAAACCCATATATAGTCCAAACATTTAAATTTTCTGGACACTTTAGTCTCTCTGAAACATACATACACCTCATTTTCTAGACAGATCTAGAGAGCCATTTTTTCTATACTTACATTCCAACCTTCTTTCTAACCTTCCTCTGCACTTATGTTCCTTTCAAAGTAAAATATTTTTAAAATGTTCATAATATGTTCACAGACATTTATATTACATATTTGATCTGTGCCCTCAGTTTCACGATCCCGTTTTCTCGTATCCCAAATAAGAAATCTAGTGTCAATTTAAGTTTGCAAAGGTCTTCTTCGGGTCATGAAAACTGGAGTAAGTTCTGCACGAAGTTCAGAATGTACATTTTAGTTTGTTGTAGGCATTGTTCCACAGACCGATTATCTCACCTGATGGCAGGCAGTGAAGGCCGCGTCGGTCAAGATGTCCTCACATTTCCCTGTGGCCTGAGCGTCTCCGGCTGGACATCCCGTTGGGGTGACAGCGTCAGGGCAAGATTGGGCTGGAGAAACACACAGAGGATTGAACACAGGGTGAAGCTCAATGTGCTCAGTCACACTAACCGGCACTGTGGTGTAATGGTTTGGCTCTTCTCCTATCATGCAGGACCCTAGTTCGATCCCCAGTCGCTGACGATCTGGGGTTTTTTCTTCTGGGATATTTTCCTTCCCAGTCCGGGTTGGCCCTGACAGGCAGGGTCGAAGTAGCCCGTCTCTTAAATGACCTTACAGTGTTGCAGGGGATGTAAAACTGGTAACCAAACCAAACCAAACAGACACACTACAATAGCTGAGACATGCAAGAACAATAATTTAGGTGCTGGGCACAGGAGTCCAAAGGACATCCTTACCTTTTAAGGCTAGACAAATTATTATTTGTAAAGGTCAAGTACAATGCCTTCTTCCTATAGAAGGAAGGAGAGAAGGGGTGGGTGAGTGAGCGAGATAGGCAGAATATATCGTTAGTTCATACTGACTGAAAAAAATCACTACTATTCCCAAAGTTTAATTTCATTATGTTGCCAGGGCTTACCATCATCGATCCCCGTCTTCTTCCAACTGTTTGCGAAAGTTGCCGCAGATGTGACAAGCTGTCCTGACTCAGTCTCCAGATCATCACCGCGGTTTCCGTTATATTTACCACAGAGACCTCGGATTTTGCCTTTCAGCTCATCAGATACCTGGAAACATCGATAGAAAGTCAATGAGTTCAAAAACATACTTGTAAGTAGACTTTCAACAGGATGTATTTCATACGACATAAGGTAACACAAGAGTGCTCAAATGGACAAATCAAACTGGCAAATATTTTTATAATAATAATAATAATAGTGATGATAATAATAATAATAATAATAATAATAAAGGTAATCTATATAACGCCAAATCCCAATAAGATCTAGGCGCTTTACAATCACAGCGTATACAGATTAATATAACATATTTCCACGCACCTGTAGAAAGACAGACTGCCTTCCATCCCACTTAATACTGTATCCCATGGCACTTCTGAATGTCAAGTAGTTGCCAACTTTTTCAAACACGGTGCCATCTCGGGAGCCAGGGAGTGACACAGCCTGGGAATTCAACAACAGGGAAAATTATAATACAATTTTCCAAATCCTATTTGACAAAAACAGCTCTAGCACTACTGAAATACTAAAAGATTGCAATTTCTCTCTCAGAAACCTTCATCATATTCTGAAATGACAAGAGGCGTACTGAGTCTGTCGTCTGCTCTCCTGTTGTAGCTGATGTTACGTGTATTTAATGGTTAGCTTCGTTCCTATTCAATGTATCACGAATCTATGTTTTCTACAAGTCCAAGCCGTTACTTGTTATGTCTTCATGCAAATGGTGATGTCTGTCACAGCTCAGCCCTGCAGAATAAATTCTATGTCAAGTTGAAAGTCTAATGTCTACAGTCCCATACTTTATGTCTGTGTGAACGCAAGCAACACTAAACAGCTGACATGGTCCCCAGAACTCGGATGTCATCTGCCTAATTTGCCTTCATGTATTCCCATATATCTTTGTTCATTGCAACTCATTTATATTTGGGAAAATGAGTAGAATTGAGGCTGGAAAGTAAGATAGACTTACCTGTTTGTTCCAGACGACTGCGGGTACACCGTTGTCTTTGCGCAGAGCTATCTCAGTTCCTCCCTCATAGATCTCCACTTGCCGGTCACAGCTGCCTCCGTTGCCACAGTTTGGACCATTCACAACCATTATCTCAAAGGCATTTGGTGCATGCACGAGCACATATCGGCAATTACCCTGTATGTGATTGGAAGGTGAACGAAATTGTCTCATCTCAAAGTCAGGTTCACTAAAATTAAAATGTATGTTGCCAACAATGTCCCTATGTAAAAAATGCTACAAACCTAAACTAAATTGCAGTAAACGTAATACATCATGTATGATATAATGAAAATGAAACATGGTCCAAACATAGTGAAGTCATTCCAGCATCGTATGCAAGTTTGTGCACACACACGAACAATGTAAACAATCTCAGCGTATTATACTCAACATGCAGACAGGCTCAATAAGGTACACATAATAAAGAAAAAACTGCTTGAAAATGAAAAGTCAATGATAATGTGCACAAACGTTGGAAATGTAATTTTGTCCTCTCTTAGGTTATAACGCACAGTCTCCTTGCCCTCAAATGATTTGACAGTGAAATTTAAAACTCACATCGAAAGTGTAGATTTTGTTGTCGAATGTCCTGTAATGATTCCTGCCCCAAGCTGCGCACATGGCCTCACTTGAAACTGGAACAACTGAAAAAAAAGAGAATGAATACCCACACCGTAATCTTGTGCTTCACCTTCTATAAGGCAATGAATGGAGGCTACTGATTTCAAGGTTGCCCCAGTTTTTGCCCTCCTACTAAGACCTAAGAACGCGTAGGAATACACAGTTTAACACTAGATTCCCATTGCCATTAGGTGGGCGAGATTTGCCACTGGGCGAAAATTGCAGCACAAAGATATAATAATTGATTTCTTGATGGTAATTGACTAGATTCTAGTTATCTGGATCTAGAATCTAGATTCTAAATCTAGATCTAGATCTAGGTGTGGGGTCATCAGAAGGCCCCTGCCCCTATTATTTAATTTCATTTCAATTTCAGTCCAACTTACTAAGCCTTGTTGTGGCTGTTTAGTAGATTGAAATGGAAATTCTGAATTGTAACATGATAGAAATACTGTGTTTCCTTCCAGTCTCATGCTTTGTTCACTCTTCTTCGATACTTGGACGATATCAATACTCGGGCTTGACTTTAAATGAATGAAACTACACTTGTAAGACAAGATCAACTTCTCGGCTTCTTATTCCGTTAACTAATTTTCACTTTGACTTGGACAGCAGTAGCACAGCAGTAGTAGATTTAGATCTCTAGATCTAGCAGAGTAACAGAAGATGAAGACAAAACAAACAATGAATGTGTAGCCTACAGGTTTGCGGCTCTCCTTGAACTCTTGAACTTGAGATATGAAGTCTGGAAAATTCACAGAAATGCTCATACTCATCATCATCACCCCACGCCCACGCCAACGCCCACAGTAAATCCTACAAACAATCCTACAACAAGAATTCTGTGTTAAATTTGAACAATCCATTCTCTATGTAGGGGATTTAGCTTTCGATCTCACAGGGCCGATACAGCTGTAGGCCCATAAAAATCTAGATCTAGATCTAGATCTGTACTCTTCTTAGTTCAAATACGTGTAGATTCTACTTTGCTGGACACAACGTCTATCGTCTGTTGTGGCTAAAGGCTGAAGGAAGAGATTAGAGTGGGTGGAGTTCCGGTTTGTAATGGAAGCTTTTTTGTGCTTGACTTGAAGTTTAAGACTTCAAAATTGGAGAGTGGCGGGTGCTGGCCAGTTTTGTTCGCATGCTTGCCGGTGAAAAATCAAATGTGAAGGCTTGACTGATGAGAGTAGAATCGTCAGAACAGGCGAACGCGATTCTGAGACACCGAATCTAGGGCTCATAAAATCTCTGCCGATATATAGAAATATAGAAACATTGTTACTTGGGTCTAATAACGTGCACCGATAAATTTCCCATTGTTGTCTCTTAGGAATCCTTCACGGCTGTGTGACCTCTTCGTGGGCACACTCTGTTTTTCATCAATCTGTCTCAAAGAAATGAGGAACTGTCTGATTTCGTTCAGTTTAGCATAGGCTACTCGGGGGTTTGTATTGGTATGGTACCGTATGTAGTAGGGGCGATCGCCAAACAAAGTGGATTTTTTTCAAGATTTGTTTACTCTTATTTATTCAACCTGGAGTACGATGGCAACGTTGTTGTTGTTGTTGTTGTTTTTGTTGTTACATTTTGTTGCGTATTGAGGAGGCTTACCTGGCACTACTGGCCTCGGGGTTGTTGTGGAGGGATGGAGCGATTCTGAAATGGAAATAAACAAGATATGCTGTAAAATAGTATTCCTATTGGACTATTCTAAGGAGTGTTGACCATTGCGTTCAACTGTAGGCCTACGACATTAAGTACATTAACATCATATTAAAATAAAGAAAAGTAAAGAGAGAGAGAGAGAGAGAGAGAGAGGGAGGGGGGGGGGAGGAGAGAGAGAGAAAAGAAAGAAGAAAAAACCAGTAACAAGCTACTGAACAGGACACAGTTTTTCTTTTTTGTCTTGTTTTGTTGTTTTTAGCTTAGCCTCCCGTAGCTTATCACCATGTCCTAACCTTGTATGCAGTCTGGGATCTTCGTGACGTCAGGTGACCAAGTTCCGTCTTTGCCACAGACGTACTCGCTGGCTGGCGGCGTCTCAAAGGTGAAGGTCGGCAGACACAGCGGCTTGCAGATCTTGCCGCCCTGTCCGTCCGGCTTGCACTCCATCGTGCCGAAACGACCCGGGGTGGGATCTGCACACAGCTGGCGACCTGACCACCACACACAACAGCATTGTATCTTCACATGTCCACTGACAATATTCTTGTATACATTGGCCCTACCGGTATACGGTACTAAGTACTTGCATTTCTCTATTTTAGGCCATAGCTTACTGTGATATTGTATTAAAAATTTATTTTGATGAGAGCCTTTCATCGTAACATCTACAGACAATGGTCTGTATAGAAAGAAAACGATTTATTCACCTATCTTGTCCATGCACGATAAGCATCTCATGTTATTAGATATGGGCAGTGCACTCTGACTGGCCTGTGACTATCTCCCCAGCGTGAGAAGTATCGTGGTAATTACAGAATAGATAACATGCACGGAATACTGTCTAAACTATTCATTCTGTGGAGGTAACATGCACATACTATTGTATAAATAATATCTATTCTGTAGAGGTAAGAGAACTCACTGTGCACACACTGATCCCCGTAGTACGGCTCCTTGCAGTCACATTTGTTTGGCGCCACACAGGTCCCACCGTGCAGGCATGGAGAGGTACACACCGCTGGAACAAAGAAATCATACATCGTGATGGTAAGCAATGGCTGCTGGTAGAATGAACAAAACATCCGACTGAATGAAATTTTGTGAAGTTTGTTCTGAGACCAACTGGGGGGCCTTGTGTCCGTAACTGTAGGATGCCGCTCCACTATAACATTTCAATAAAGCAAGTCCCTTGCTAGTAGAAACGCAATCAAACCTGTCTAAGACGACCATCCAATGTCGAGAAAAAAGTGGTTGTTGAAGGCAGGTGGTTGTGTTAGAGAGGGATAATATGTAGAAAAAAAAATACTTTAAGATTCATTGGAAAGTGGTCGTTTTTCCCAGTGTTGTCTTCTTGTACAGATGGTTGCTTGGGCAGGTTTAACTGTAGTGATGTCTGAGTTTAAAGATCACCTTCTCGGTGCTTCTATGGAAAGAGTAGTCCTATGTATAAGATGAAGCTGAACTTACGGACACACGGGGGCGTGGTGGGTGTGGTGTAGAAGCCCTGTGTGACGTCACAGACGAAAAGGAGCTCCGCGTCCGCCACGCCATCAAACTTGTATCCGGTGTCGCAGGTGAACGTGCAAAATCTGCAAGGAAATCAAGGATTAACACATACTGCAAACCTTTTCCTTGTTTGAGTTTAAGCAAATTAAATTGGTTTTTCTGTTGGTGCTATTGAAGTGAAGCATTCGATGATGATTACATTAAATAATTGTTATTATTGTAGCCCCCCCCCCCCCCCCCCCCGGGGGGGGGGGGGGGGGGGGGGACTTTGGATTTAGATGTACTCCTAACCTCGTTAATTTTAAGATCATAATATGAAATATTCTTTGCCGGATCCATTATTGGAGGTAATGTGTTTTGGCACGCTATACGGTACAATCATGATAATCTCGCTGTTTGTATGATAAGCCTACTGATGGATTCATAGATAGGCCGACCAAATTCATTGCCGTATTAGGTGTGCATTGTAAAAGATAGAGTGTCGCTGATTTGCTGACATTGTACTGGTATGCATCAATGTAGTACTGTCTTACTTGACCAAGTCACGTGACTTACATGTCCAGATGGAGGTCGTCGAAAAACTCACAGTCCACTGTGCCGTTGCCTGGTGCAGCAGGTGTGGGGCACTCTGGGCAGACGAGAAAAGTTTGAATTACCATTTGCCAAAACAGCCAAAAAACTGGTGCCCGTACCAATAAATAACTCATAGCGTTTAGAAAAATCGTAATACTAGAATTCTGAAATTGATCGTGATTTTTCGGGTTGCCACCATTTTCTTTGTTTTGCAAGTTTCCATCATACAAGTAAATACGAAATTTTGTGTTGGAGTTTTCACTTGATCGACCGCGAATGTCTCCAACAATAATTTGAAGTTTTGTAAATCAAAATAAAAGATTCCTTAACTTCGTTACAAAAATCACTGAAAGAAACGTGTAACTTATTCCGACACTTCCCATCACTCCATAAAGCGAGGACACATCGGGCTATGTTCACGGTAGGCTGAACATGGCAGGTGAGAATCAAATTTCACAGCTGTGGCGTTAAAGGTGAAGAAAAAAAGTACGAAAAAGAAGTACAACCAGTCACACGATGATCCTGTAAAATATTTTGTTCAGCCTCTGGATGATTTAAATTACTTTGTGGACAATTGCTGTCCTTGCATTAGCGCGGGAGGGCTAATAGGGTTGCTCGGGACGTGAAAATTCGAGGGACGAGGACATAGCCACTATAGGCTTACGCTAATGTTGAGGCTTCTTTTGTTTCATGTGTCCAGTTATCAAGTACAAATCTTATACTTGATAGTTCAACACCCCAGTGCCCACAGGTTTGAGTTAGATTTTAATATGGACAAGCCAGTGAATATTTGATCTATACTCCGTGAAACGTCAAAGTACACGAGACGAATGTGCCCTGAATCCCACCTTTTCCAAATACAACAGTAAATTAGTCAACAACAACAATAACAACAACAACAGCTCCGACAACAGCACATTAAACAACAATAACAACAGCATAAAAAAGGGATGGAAGGAATATTATATTAATAAATTTTTTTACAAAGAAGGTCCGTGTTAATTAGAGAAAGTCTATGAAAATGAATGGGCCAGTTTTGTACTCCAAGGAATAGGCCTATTAATATCCATACACAAAATTGGAATCAAGCACCAGGTACGATGAAAAGGTAAGACTTGATGTGGAAAATCGCTCCAGATATAATATATTTATAGCGGAGTGAGCGATATGAAATACCTTTCTTTACAATAACAATGCCCACAAGTTTTCAACCTGTGTAATATTACAACTGGCCGGAGTACTTCGAGGCACCGAGTTCATTGAAGTCCATAATATTTCACGGCTACAGACGACCAATCTTTACACTGACAAGTGCGACTATCTCCTCACCACCTCCATTTGACGGCGTGATATACGCTCGTAGTTTATGACTCCTTTTGCTCCGCTGGATTCGCGTGAAAGTTTATTACTTCGTGAAATCCATGTGTAGATTTCTATAGCGTGTTCCGCTTACATCGGCCACGTTTCAAGACAGAATCTAAAATTTGTAGCAATCGAACCAGAGCTTTGGGGTTTTCTTATTAGGTTTTCCACCCGCTTCATTAAAGTTTTGCGCCGCTATCGATTCTGTACGTCCATTAACACCAGAATGTAGAAAGGATAAACGTAACTACATTGTAGGCTACGCCTATCAGGAAAACATAGAGGGCGGGAGCTCCATCCAGCCACACACTTGACAGCGAAACTTTCTACTTCGACATTTAACTGACAAGATTTTATGCAAGGCTTGAAAAAACATTCCTAGAATAAGAGACAATAATAAGCTGAGATGTAGTTTTTTTTTTTCTATATCTCGCACATGGGCCTACTGTGGAAATATCTAAGTGGCCGTCTCTTCATTTGGCAATGATCTATATTCGGACACTCGACCAACTAGGAGAATTGGATCATTCTGCCCACGACATGTTATAGCCTATTACATCCCCTCAATGCACAACATTGACTACTCACTTGCTGTTTCCGCTCGCTTTACCCTTGATGACCTGTCAAAAGATGAGAGAACAACAGTGAAGCTATCATCATAATTGAATTTTGTCCTTCACTGGGTGTAAACATAACGGAGCTATATTTCTGCCGGTGTCATTAAAATTGGCACCTTGTAATTGGTTGCACACGAGATTAAAAAATAAATAAATACAGTGACAGAGAATTCTCACATATGACTTTGTTAACATGTATGTGTGATATCAGGTGAGATGCTTTTAAAACCTCATAAACTTTCTAGACAGTGAAGAAAAAGGGGAGATCCAAATTCTATGCCACATTATGATAATTGATGCCTGTAAAATTTAAAGTAGCAATGATAAAAATTCGCAAGAAAAAAAGAAAAAAAAAAAGAAAAAAAAACCCCGCACAGTCTAGAGAAATTTGACCAATGCCTACCTCGCATCTGCAAGAGATGAACACAGCAATAGGCCGAGGCCCACGGCTGCGAGAAGACCCATGGTCGGTGGGTATACCGCGCCTAGATGGCTCTTTGACTTTCAAACAAAGTTTTCCCAATCAAGCAAGTTATTCCACGGCACTGTCAGGATAACGAAAAATGTATCCAGAGGGGGACTCTGGCGAAAAAACTTGAGAACTTGTTGGATCCCCTCCTACCCCAACAGATTCCACCCGGGTTTTATATAGGTTAGCTAGAAGGTCACCGGAGTCTTGAGGGCCTTGCGCCTGGAACTGACCCACCCGAGGAGATCCGTTGTCAAGAGAAATGGAAGAGCCAGTCTGTGGGGCTATTGTTCTGTCTCTAAATCCAGCGCTATTTTAACCGCGCAGACAATAGACCGGTGACAAGGAAAGTGATAAAATGATTTTCATAACACAAACGGCCGGAAAGTTGGTCAGAGTTCATATTTTTACCAGAATGTGCCTTGTCCTGTACCTACTATCTTCCACAAATCCCGAGCGGGTCTGTGGTGGCTATTCATGCGCTCCCTCTATCTCACCCGGTGAATGGCTTCTGTCCAGCCAAGGAGTGCACCAAGACAAGAGGAATTTATTGTCCGGATTCTCGGATCAGCGCAAACAATAGCCACGATATGGCATCCACATGTGATAACAGCGAAATGAACTCGGATATATCCTTAGAAACGCTATTTTTGGCCCCACGGAGGACATGGATTTAGCCATAAGCGGTGGCAACTTTGGTACAAAGGAAAGTGTGATATAAGTTAAGCGTCATCCTCATTTACGTAACTGTGGTTGCATTACTGCGAACTCAACAGAGTTTTCTATATTATGATCAGGTCAAGCCTGAGAAACTTGTGAAACAG
>JAUKPP010267620.1:0-11430 GCA_032273245.1 Phyllaplysia taylori
CCCTAATCCGTGAGCGTCTCCAGAGACGAAACTTTACTTCGAAACTGAAGATTTATTACTGTTGGAATACAGACGGTTTCTTCTTTTGCAATGCAAACTGCTGCCGGCGACGCTGCTGTGTGCCCAAGTTATTTCTGGTCATTTCAAATGGATGGATCGCCTCACTTTGCTTTTTCTCCCCTACTATTTTTACTTTTCCCATATGCAAGAGCAGATTCAGTTTCACCCCATAGCTATGTGTCTTGAAAGATGACCAAGCCTTTAAACGGGAAACTGAGTCATATATCCCAAGCGCTGATAAAAAAAGCAAAAAGTAGCAAGTGTGAATGGTGATCCTTTGGCTTGGTTTGGTTTATAGTTTTATATCCCTTGCAACCCTGTAAGGTAATTTAAATTCAGGAGACGGTATTGGTGATCCATGTTTGATTATTGTAATACGCGGCACGCTCGCAATGCACTGTTGCCACTGGCCGCTGCTCCTTGCAAAATATATAGGTTCTCTTGTTACACCCTGGGGGTACGTCTGGGCAGCTGAAACTGTGCAAACTCTCTATCTAAAAAGACATCTCTTATATATCATGTAAAAGTTCTGTCTGTTCTATATAGGCCCTATCTAATTGACAAAAGCAGTAGAATCCTATATACATACACCCCAAGAAAAGGAAGTCCAAAAAGTGACATAACGGATAAAACAGATGGTGCTTGTTTCTTTTTCTTTAGGTTCAATGTAGGCCCTATCTTGATATTTCTAAGGCTATATTATTATAAATGACCTTGTTACCTTGACAAATGCGCTGCCACACATGGAACATAGTGAGGGCTCACACAACCAAACCATCGCTCTGAATAAGTATATGTGGTTTTATTTTAACGCCCATAGCATCACTGTAAGGTCAAATAAGAGGTGGGGCCTCCGATGAGTTTTACGTCCATAATCCGAAAGCACGGGGGTCGGAACCATGAGAACTAAACAAAAAAATCCCGGTCAACCTCCCAGGGTTCAAATCCCAAGCGACTGTGGCCAAATGGTTAAACACTGCATATAACTGCGAAGGTCCTGGGTTCAAATCCTGATTTCACGGGGAATTTCTTCCCGGACTATTCATGGCTACATCTCCCGTCCTGTTGGAGAGGAACGTTGAAACAGAGAGGTCTCATCACGTGAAAAACCTTATAGAGTTGCAAACGGCGTTAAACCAAAAGCCACCTACAGCATACTGGCAGCGGGACAACTATTCTCAATGCTGTTTGAGTAATGAAAAAAAACCCAGCCCGGTAGGCGCCAGGGCAAGACAGCCTCGGCCTATCCAGGCTGAGGAGCCACAAGTGTCACTTTCCCATAAAACTACGACAGCTACCGAGTTGAAAGTTAGCAGTTGCCTGCAAAACGATAGAGAGGTTCTCACGACGGCCTTAGATTCACTATCTATTCATTTCCTGAATTTAAGATTTGACACAAAGTTCCTGTCCTTCTTTGCCCTTTATAATAAATAATTCCACTGAGAAACGAAACAATAGACACCCGTTCAAGATGTGTTTGACGCGAGTGCGTCTCGAAACATTCCCGCACGCGCTGACGTGAACTCCAAACACTCATGCGTGCATGCAGCCTACTACGAGGAATGAGGCCTCTACCTCCTTAGGACAGGGAATATGGTCGAACCTGGGATCAAGACCACGCTCTTTATGTAGTCTCTCTCACTCTCTCTCTTTATCCCTCTATCTCTCCAATTATTACCCGAGAGAAGCCGGCGACCCAGCTAGTATCATATATTCTTAGAGGCGCGAGCTTGTTTTCCTGTTTTAGTCAAGCATTTGGACTTCAAGTGTTTCGTGGTTTTATAATTTGTGGGATTTACTCCAAATTGGGTTTGAATGTCATTACAACTGGTCTTGTTGTGTATGGATTATGTCCTATGTATACAGTTATACTTTTCCACCGCTGCTCTTGTTGAACCCACGAAGTGGTGCTTTCACCCTCATGTTTCCTAAGACTGGAATACCGGGGTTTGTGTTATAATGGCTAGGCTCTTCGCCGATCACCCGGAAGACCCGAGTTGAAGTCCAGGTGCGAAAGATTTGCGTTTTCCTGCAGGGATTTGTCTCTCTCAGCCTGGGTTAGAGCTATTTATATATATAGAGAGAGAGGCATCAGCTTCTTTGGCTGTTTTAGCCTCTCAGCCCAGGTTAGCCCTGACAGGCATTGTCGAGGTAGTCTGTCCGTTAAATGACTTACAGTGCTGCAAGGAGCGTAAAGTTAGTAATCAAATCAAACCAAACCACCTCGCAATTGATTCTGTCCAGCCGACAGGTGTATAATTTTAATGTACTTAAACGGGAGAGCAAGATCGTATGTGAAAACAAAACAGTAGTAGCGCCTATATAATGTACTATGAAATGATATTAGTCTCATTATAACATACGATTTGCTTTATAAAGTGACTTTTCTATCAGCTTTACGTTAACAACAATAGTAAATCTTTTCCACTAGCCCTCCCAGACCGCCTGTATCGTTATGATTACTAGTATTTCTCAAAATGTATGTAAACTAATCAGTTGAATATTATGGCAGTATTGACAAATCTGGACAGCATTCAATCCGTCTTTTCCTTTAGTTATCAAGTCGTATCACAAAGAGACATTGAGACTAATAGCGATATACGAGAGTGAACGAGAAGTTATTTTCCCATAAAACAGAATTTATTATCTATTTTCTATGAGATCCAGTTACATGAAATAAAAGCATCATGGATTCACTGGAACGTTTGCCAAGAAGCAGCTTCAACCGTGTTCTAATATTTCTCTCTAACGATGTGGGAATATAAAAAAGTACATGTACTAGTAATCACACCCCGCAGTGTCTTATTGTAATCTTTGCAACAACAAAAATTAAAAATAATAAATAACTGATGAGAATGATCTTTCGTGAGTCTCTGGAATGGTTCAGGGTAATAAAAATACATGTACTGCATTGTTTTAACTTCTTCGGACTAAATTTTCGCTCATAAAATCTAAGTGAGGGTTTATTTTTTATTAGAGAAAGGAAAAAACAATTTCTCGAGTAGGTGAATCAAAACGCTATAATGGAAATTTATCGTGAAGTCAGAGTTGGCAAGAGTAAATGTGTTTAGGTTAAAAAGAAGCCCAACTATAACATTCAAATAGAACAAAGAAGGAAGAGAAAAACCCAAAGCATTCAAATAATATACATATCTTGCAAGATGAAAGCTGATCATCTGTCAGTTGAGTGATAATACAGTCGACAGCCAGGCGTAGGCCTATCGCTAGACCAAACACCTAGAAAATCTGACCAAACTGGATGACGAAAAGCAGGACCTCTACAAATACGGCACTTCGAAACACGCAAGGATTCGAACCATGATAATCACATATTATCTCAGATATTAAAGTGTCGAGAAAACCGCAAAACCCAAAACAAACCAGCGTCTGTAGTGTAATGATTAGGCTCTTCGTCTGTCACGCAGAGGACGGGAGTTGGATCTCCAAAATGGACGAGCATTTCCGTTTTTCAGCTTGGGTATTGCGTCCATCTCACCCAGGGTTGACCATGACAAGCAGTGTCGAAGTATCTCGGTTCTGCAAACTTTGTGAATTATTTAACCGAAGTTATTGCACCAGGGCAACATCAAAATAATGTGACATACACATGGTTCTGTCTTGGAGTCAATGGCTGCAACTATCATGGCCAAGTGTTGTATCGATAGTGGCAGTAAATTGCTCAGTGACTGCATTGCACTTAGCAGTCATCTGGTCCGGAGACGTCTTGAGACTGCATTGCACTCTTGCAGTAACAAGGGGACCAATTTTAGGCTCTCCACTTCCAGGGTACAGGGCTAGACTGCCATAACTCTGCAGGTCTTTAAGACTACTTCAAGGGTGAAAAACTCATATAAGCCCCCGATCAAATGCAACAACAACAACAACAACAACAACAACAACATAATGCCCCAACAGTGCCACAGTGGGTTGCCTTGTAGGGCCTACTATCTCAACATTTCTTCGAGACAAGTACAAAATGTATTTTGTGGCTTTAATGCACTGTCAGACATACGGAAATTCCCCCACACGTTTTGTTCAGAAACATTAATTGGCGATAGGACTCGACAGCACCGAGTCCACAAAAAAGTCGATCATCTTTAAATTATCCGTGAATCCCCCCATTTTTCTTCCACCGCTCGCCCAGTGTGACAGTCAATCATTAATTCAGTCCACTGGTGAGCCAATCTTACAGGTCAATGATCGGTGACGGGAACACGACCTGTTCATCGGATGTATTGCTATTTTACAGCCCCCCCCCCCCTCCCAGCTCCTCTTCCGTCTTTTGCGCAAGTCTGTTGGTTGCATGGTTTTGTTTTTTGTTTGGCTTGATAACCAATTTTACGTCGACTGCAATACTATATGGTCATTTACGAGACAGAACGTCTTAGTTTTACGTCCGTCTTCACAGTACGACAATCGGAGCTCTGGAAACACAGAGCCCGCCCCCCTCCCGCCCCCAAAAAGCGACTTCCCATGATTCGATCCCGGGACCTCCACATCTATTGGTGGGCACTTTACCACTCGGTCACAGGCGGCTGGAGGCAAGGTTGTGCACACTATCTGGGGACACGATACACGATGTCTTCTCTTACTCTGAAACTTCAACTGTTTCCAAACGAGTTAACACTAATTCAGGTTGTCTTTGAAATGGTGTCCGTGATAATGTGATGTAAAGAAAGTTAGTTGTTTATAGAGCAGGCGCCAGCATCTTTGGCTGTTTTAGCCACGTGATGTGACGAATGATGTGCCTATTTGCCGATATTTTATTATTTGCATTGTTTTACCGGCGCTGTGGTGTAATGGTGCGGCTCCCGGCTTGTCATGCGGAAGACCCGAGTTCGATCCTGGTCGCGGATTATCTGCTATGCGTTTTTTCTGCTGGTAAATTTTCCTCTCAGGTTTGGCCCTGGCAGTGAGGGTCGAAATAGCCCGTCTGTTAAATGACCTTACAGTGTTGCTGAAGAGAAGTAAAACTAGCAACCAAACCAAACCAATGCTATTCTATTTATCTGTGCAACTGTTCGCGCTATCATGGTCTGAATTTCCCTATGGGATCTTATTCTATGCTTTCAAAGTGATATTACAATGTGCCAAACAGTATAAAGCGCGACCCCCTCCCCTCCCCCTTGGGAAAAATGGCTGAGTCAGAAAAGTAAGAGAGAAGGACACACTCACACAAAAAAATTTAACAAAACACCTCCCCCCAAATAAAATTTACCAAAACAAAAAACAAAAACAACCAACAAACAAATCGAAAACACATCAAGTTCGAAAACAAAAAGCTACAACCAAGAAGCAAGTCGAAACCTTAAAAGTTATGTACATCAACACAGATTGAGTTTATTCATTTCAAAACATCATGGTATTCGCTCAAAGTAAATCATGGGTACCATAACTATAACCAAGCCATCGCTGTTGTAACAAGACGAAGTGATGATTAATGTACAGTCATGTTGAGTAATATACTGATCAATGTAATATTCAAACTTCATCACAAACATCCATGCTCCGATTGATTGGCTTTCTCTTTCGTTTTGTTCATTTTTTCATACAAACACTCACACACGAGTAACAACGATTACCAGAAGAACAACAAAGACGAAACCGACAAAACAACAACAACAGCAACAACAACACCACAACAACAATAACAACAACAGCAGCAATGCCATCAACAATAACAACAACATAAAAAGCGTAACAAGACAAAACATCTCAACGTCACCCAGACGTTCATGCTTCCATTCTCACTCGACTATAACCATCTTCACCTTAAAAGAGTAAAATTTAACTATACTGAGCATCAAAAGTAACGGGACACTTTTGTATCAACGATAAAGTCCCGATATTTGTGTTTGGTATTAGATAAAAGAAATTTATTAAGGAATCTGAAAATACCAATATTAAAGTAGAATTCAACACTTTCGGTAACAGCCTTTTAAAATGAAGGTTTCGTTACTTGAACGACCTTACTGTGTTACAAGGCCCGCGTTATCAATCAACCACAGGATATTTGCATACGAAGACATTAAATTTATCTGCATCTGTTTATTAATTTTTCTTTCTCAAAACCACAAGCATGCAATGGCATATAAGTCATCAATGATGATGTATCGAGTATTAACAATGCAGCTATCATAAACGTAACGGACACGTAAAAACAGCCATGATTACGTGCATTAACAAAGAAATATTCGAAGCAAACTCCCCAGTCCGATACATAATGAAGACAAAACTCCAAACTTTAATTCGATAGAGCAATGAGTATATACACACCCTGAGGAAAATGTCACGCGATGACCATGACTGAGAAATATCACGTGATGACCGTGTATGAAAAACGCCACGTGAGGACCATGTATGAAAAATTCCACGTGATGACCATGATGAAAAACACAAGGTGATGATCGTTAATAGGAAATGCGAAAGTTATTACGCGATGACCATCAATGAGAAATACAGGTTGAGCTAAAAAGAAAAGAAAAAGGTTCATGGGTTTTCGCGATATTTCGCTTAATAGTTAACGGATTTTCATGACACTTTACATATGATTATTATGTCCAGGCGGAAAAAGTTCCTGAAGGTTATAAAGAGTTTGGTGATCGGACGCCAATGGTATGCGAAATTTTAACCTATTTTCTGAAAATGCGCGATTTTCCAGAATGTACAATAAATTGGTAGACACCTCGCTCGTCTTTAGACGGAAAAGAGAGTTTCCAAATCGAATATATTAATAAATATAACCATACAATTCTCAGTGAACTAGCTTCTGTATCCCTTGATATTAAAATTTGATCAAAACTATGATTTCCTGCATTTTGTAAGTTTTGTTGAATATGTTTTGCCTTATGGCGTGGGCTGATACAGACTAAGCAAATGCTGCTGAACTTTCCCCTGGAATAGAAAGGCTAAATGAAACAGTGAAAGCTTAGTTTAAAAGAGAAAAATCCTGTGAAAGTGGTTGTTTTTCTCTAATGCAGGTGTCAGTTGATAAATCAACCCATTTAGCTGCATAAAAAGGCTTGTCTCTAAACTTGCTCATCAAAGCATATTCCTTAGAAGACAACATGCTGATGACTGAATCCGACAAACGATCTATTGAAGATGATCCCAAGGACTTGATGAGACAATTTGCTTCAGCCATTTCCGCTATGTGTTGAGAACTATCTGTTGACCAAATCCTTTTGCACCAGGTTTGGACCTCTCGAAGATTTATCCGTTAAATACAGCATTAACAAAGGAATGTAGAGCATGGATTGCAAACAAAAGATCCGATTTTTATAGGAAAATGACATGGTTTCTTAAAAGCGTTTCTTCGCTTTCTACTTTTCAAATTAAATTAAACTTTCAGGAACCTTTTCCGCCTCGACGGACTTAGAATATGTGAAGTTTCGTAAAAATCCGTTCATTAGTAAGCGAAATATGGCAAAATCCCAGGAACCAATATTTTTTTGGCTCACCCAATATTAAGTGATGTTTATGAATAGGGCATGTCACACGAAGAACATAAATGGGGATTGGCACAAAAAAACAGTAAATAAATCGGAAACGCCACATTATGACAACCAGATAGAATTGTCTTATTATGATGGCAAGGAATGAAAAGCAATATCCCTCGATGACAATGAATGAAAGTCAGTTTCAGTCGATTGTTATGAATGGGAAATGTCTTTGAAAAAACCCCGCGCGTGACTCGATGGACAAGAAAGGGAAATGTCATATTCATAATAGCGATACAATAACGTATGGATGCTCCATACAGCAATGTTTGATTAGATGTACTCCTCGTTTTCCTAAAAAAAAAAAAGAAGACGTTTTTCTAGAAATATCAACAGTAGCCCCCTAGTTAGATTTATAAATCTCAACAAAAGTTCAGAGGGTGTACTGTTCACATTTTAATGGGCAATTCTAGGGACTTTGATAACGTAAATTATACGATAAAATGCCAACCATCACCCATTCCAATATGCATAGTATACCCTCTGCATTTTGGTTGAGGTTCGCATAATATCTCGACTTTAAAGTCAACTTTGATTACTATGTTACTATGCATATCCAGGCAAGTTACAGTCTCTTTCGAATCCATTGGATTTCCAGTTTACAGCATCCCTGTTGAATAGCTACTTTCCTCCTCGTCTCTAGAAATATTGTCGTACGCAATCCATCTTAATTAGCAACAGCCAGTCTTACTCGTAGCTTGTTACAAGACAGTTGAAAAGTCTCTTTGAAGAGTAATGGCTCTAGATCAAGGAGCAACAGAAACTATAGCCTAGAGCAATGTGACGTTGATGTATACGTGGAGTGAAATGTTTGACACTAATTGATAAAATGCTGCAGCTCCTAAATGATATAGAACACCACCAACGGCAGGGCGGGAGGAGACATTTTGGCAAATAAAGACAAGTCAGTAATATGGCTTAAAGGGAAATCTGTATTATATTACTATTTATAGGCCTACATGCATGCCATCCAATGACGGGCTAAAAGTGATTTTTCGAAATATGACCTTTGGTTAAAACTAGGGCTAGAGAAGGTAATTTAGCACTCTAGGTGTAGATCTACACGCAAAACAACAATAATGACACGATTTCCTGCATTATCTGTGCCCAACTGTAATATAAAAGCAATATCTAGCTTGCACCAGTTTGTTTCTCACCCATAAGAGGATATTAAGGCTAACTTGATTTATTATAGGATAACACAAAGTTTTTGCATTGGGGAGAAGGGGGGGGGGGGGCAAGAACAGGAATATAGCAAAAATAGGAAGACAGACTATGCACAATGTTTTTGTGAGAAACTGGGACGCCCTGTGGATTATCAATTGTCTATCTTATTCAGTCCTCTAGTCTGTCTTTCTATCTAAGAATATGTCCAACCTCTGTCGATCATATTCAGGCACTTTCTCTGCTTTTCTTTCTCTATCCACACCCAGCCTGAATGATAACCAAATTACGTCTGCCAGCAGTACTCAGTCAGAGGTTATTCATAATAGAGGCGCCAGCTTCTTTGGCTGTTATAGCGATAGTACCACGGCCGCCTCACTATGCGTCTGCTTGCCTTCATATCGTTCGACAAATTGTCTCCGAGAGGAATTTGACACAAAAACCACCGGCCTGAACCAGTAATTCCCTTGGGTCCACAAAGTAAAGTCCTCGCACAGTGCGACTCAAGCCTTGTGCGGCCCTTTTGCATTTTTATGCAAGTTGAGTTTAAATGGAGCAGAGAAATAATTGCCCTTAAAAAGAACATTACCATTGAGATTTCTTTTTTCCCCTCGGGAAAATTCAAATGACATCGCAACGGACTAAAATGTCCACATTCGTTTGCTTTGAATGGATAGAAAAAACAAAAATAGACGCACGAATACAATGAGGCTGCTATTTACGATCCATTCACGTTCTCGTACCAAAAGCTTCTTGTAATTTTCTGGGCAACTGTCCTTCATCGAGTGGCTTTTTGCATCGTCTTACATTTTCATTGACCCAAAGGTTTTCATGCCTTTGAATTTGCACACAAAAGGCCTATTTTTAAACTGAGAATTCATTTGATCTCTTTTACGATCGCAGGACCTATGACCAAAAATAGAATAATAAGCCTAGGCCACAGTTGCGAAGGCCTTTCACCAGCAATCGTCAAGACGTAAATACTTTTGTTCAGGCGAGGATACACTTTATAAACACATTTTTCAGGGTTCAAGGGTAAGGTAAAAGCCTGCAACGCTCACTAAAATCTGGATGCTACAAATTCTTAACAGTACTCAAAGAGGCGAAATCAGCAGAGGCTTCGATTCTTGAAGCGCAAAAAATATTCCTAATAGTCAAAAGCAAGTCAAACCCATGTGCAAATTCCCAGTAGGCCTGCATTTTTTAGGACATAATAACTGAGACAAGACAGTGCAAATGTGGGCACAAGACAGCAAACAGACTTTGTATTTGCTAAAAGCAAAACAGGAAAAGGGAGATTTCTGTATACAATAAGAAGAGACCCACTAGGGCCGTCCTGAAATACTTACACCACCTACTTTCTACTTTCTATACAATAGGGAAAAGCAAGAACTCTGAGCAAGCAGCTAGGATTACTTATCTTTGAGACATTTGGGAAGCCCGAAATCTTTTTCTTTTTATCATTCTCTCTTCCTTTCCGTCTCACTCGCTCTTTCCGTCGACTTTTCCATTTCTGAAACTCTCTCTTTTACCTCCCTCTCTGTTTCTGGCACAACTTTCTTTGTCTAAAAACTCTCTCTCTCTCTCTCTCTCTCCCTCTCTCTCTCTCTCTCTCTCTCTCTCTCTCTCTCACCCATCCCCTCCCTTTTGCTGTTGATACATTCAGTAAAGATTTGAACAAAGAGGCAGATCCAACAAAACACCAACGACAAACAACAAAACAATAAACCACATCAACTAAATTATGCTGTTTTTAGTATGGACAATTCCCGTCTTTTATACTGTAGAGAATGGCCTCCCACCGGTGGGCGAAGCGTAAAGAAATTATATCGTCCAACGGATGTCCTTAATGGTAGCGAGAAGAGGGAAACAGTGAAATCAAGCAGAAAATACTCTCGATGCTTGACGGTATTTTCCGTCTAGCTTATGGTTGGCTTGTGCCAGAGCCAGAGAGAAACAGATTGAAAGGATAGTGCGAAAAAGAGAGAAAGACAGAAAGAAATGGAATAATTCACCTCAGCATCTTGCAGACATATTTCTTAGAAACCATTCTGAAAGGGCAGAGCAAAGATTATTAAATTCAAGTTTGGTTTGGTTTCAGTTTTAAGTCCCTTGCCACGCCATAAGGTCATTTTAGAGTCTCACCTAGCCTCAGAGGGACACAACATCTCATTAAAGAGACATAGACGCCCCAGACTGACCGTCAAACAATAAATTGATACACTCTCTACTATACTTTGGCCTCACAAGTACAAGTAAGACACCCCCCCCCCCCAGACCTCAGAACATGTGGAGTCAGCTGCTTTTAAAAAAATCGCAGCGCGCTATTTTCTGTTTTCGCCGACAGGATGAATGAAAGAAGACGAACATCTGTACCAATGTTTTCTGTCTTGTGTAGTGGTGAATTACGTCAGCACTAGCGGTCAACCTATGAGTGTAGACTATCGTGATCCTTCCCAGTGGTGATGTCGAAGTATTGAATCACACGTTAGTCCAAGAAGATGCACTAAACGTTAAAATATTATTCATATAGACACATTCCTGCCGTTGTAAATGTGGTCATGTTCATCTGAGTGGGCCCTATGCTCCTTTCTATGTCTGTATTTTTTGCCAATCATGTACTAAGGCTATACACGCGTCTTAGTAAGTATGTCTCCCTGTGTGTGTGTGTGTGTGTGTGTGTGTGTGTGTGTGTGTGTGTGTGTGT
>JAUKPP010267631.1:0-10592 GCA_032273245.1 Phyllaplysia taylori
ATTTTGGTGGATGTTATTGATATGGAAAATAGTGAGCAGCAAAAGTAAACAGTACTGGTGGAATGACCCATATATATACATGCCATTGTACTCCTAATTTCGCGACATAGATTAATAGGGTCTTCATTTTTCTTTTTCATTTTCAAATAAAAGCAGTTTGTTTCATGAACACGAAGAATTTCTTTATCACAAACTTTTATTGCACAGGAGAAAAATGTTGCATTTGTTTTTGTTTAGAGAGTATTGTTAATAGAATAAGAGCCAGAGCCAGGGATCTAAACAAGACAGTAAGATTTATGAAATTTAAAATTGTCCAATATTGACTTAGGCAAATGTGGATTGGCCGTACTGATTTGATCAGAAACACAAGAAAACAGGGATTGTCTGTGGCCAAGCAGTTATGTGCCTGCACTGCCTTCAAATGAGGAGATCCTTTGTTCGAATCTTGTGAAGTCGACCAGGATTTTTTCAAAGTTTTCATGGTTCCAATTCTCGTCCTATCGGAGATGTACATAGAATTCGGAGGACTTGCCTCTGAAATTATCTTACAGTGTTGCAACACTATTGAGAAAATAATTTTATCTTCAAAATCAGAATGTGGCTGCATGATCGGTAAGGGATCCTACAACCTAATTAGATACATTTACACACGGAAACGAGTCGTACAAAGTAGAAGTACATATACGACTGCCTGAAAGAGAAAGTTTGTTTTCTTCTGTATTCATAGGGCGAAATGAAGTCGGCCTTCAAGTGTTGTTCAACGAGCAAATTGTGCAGCATCTGAACGTTGCTATGCAGAGAAACGACACCTGCAGATTCAGGGTCTATCAGGTTGGTAAATTTTGCTAGGCTTTCCTTTTTTTTAATATTATTGCATAGTTCCTACAAATGAGGAGGTCTCGGGTTCAAACCCTGTGAGAGTCTACGAGATTTTTTCAGTCCGTATCGCTCCGATCCCAATTCTACCAGATATGGATGTATAATTGGGAAGTCCCACCTCTTAAATGACCTTACAGTGTTGCAAGTGGCGTTAAATCAAAAGCAACTAGTGTACCGTGGCTTAATGTAAGCTACTCTTGATGCAATGTGTGATTCTTAGGTTTCAAATCCAAGACTAAGGGTGTCAAGTAAAGATAGCCTTCTCTGAAACTGTCTATTTTGCAGGAGAGGCTAACAATTAGAAATTAAGTGTTTAAAAATCACTTTATGTAACAATTTTGTTGGATTCGGATGATATTCTAGAGTTGGCCAGTGTCTTTGGGGTCATGTTTATTTATATGGCTTACGAGTTCCAGTAGAAGGCACTTAGATGTTTGATCGATTGCACTTAGGACATATCCCAGCTGGAAAGCACTCTCTGTATGCTTTACAATTTATAGACTAGGTTGTTGTTGTTTTTTGTGTTGAGTGGTTGTTTGAAGATTGTGTTAGTATCAGTGTAAGACAAAACTAGCATCTGTAGTGTAATTGTTTTTACGCTCTTCACATAACATGCAGAAGATCCGACTTCAATCCCACATCTGAATAATGTGCATTGTTGTTGTTTTTTGCTAGGATTTGTCCCTCTCAGCCACTACCGGTACAAGGAAGTTTTATTGTAACTCTGGTATTTTTATACTATAAATATCTCCAGATTGCGACAGACCTGAGCATGATGTCACCTACAGCGCTGGAGGCCTGCGTCTCCTCCGGCCTCATGCAGCAACTCATCAACGAGATGCAGATAGACGACATCCTGGTACAGCTTAACGCCATTGAGCTGCTCTCTGACCTGGCTCAGTCGTCACACGGGCTCGTCTTCCTTGACCAGCACGGCATTGTTACCAAGCTGGAGCAGATGATGGGTGGCATTGACGATAACCCCATGGCTGGAATTCTCTTGCCAGGTTAGATTGCAAACATCAGCATCATCATTGCCTTTTTCGTCCAAGTCTTATGGTGTAATGGTTAGGCTCTTTGTCTATCGCGGTGAAGACATGAGTTTGGTTCGCCATATATGAACAATCTGTTTTTTCCTGCTAGGATTCGTCCCTCTCAGCCTCGGTTAGCCCTGACAGACAAGATCAAAGTACCCGATCTCTTAAATGATCTAATAGTGTTTCAAGAGGCGTAAAACTAGAAACGAAACCAAATCATCCAGGGATTGGGCCATGTATAAACACTTTTTCTCTTTGCCCTCTTTGCCCTATCCTGGTTTAGCTTCTTGACATTATTCCATGTCTTCCACGTAGCCCAATTCTGACCAAGCTTTGAAGCTTTGTGACAATTATTCTCGTCTTTCCACTTTCTTATGCATGTCTTATGTCTGTGACTCTTTCCATAAAGAACTATGGCTCATGATAGTTTGTAATGGTAGGATGGTCAAAGAAGCTGGTGCCTTTATAATTAATTAATTAAGACCACACCCTTTTTTGTTTTTTTACTTTTCTTTGGTTGAACAAAAAGCATTAAAGATTAGCAACCTGAATTTTCTTGAAACCTTGTAATACATCTTGTTAAAATGCTAACATATGTTTAGATCTACTGACTTTTGGTTGAGGGTGATAACATTTATTGCTTTTTTTTTTTTAACCACACATGTTACAACCTCTCTTGAATCCTTTTGGATCCCATTTTTCAGCATTTATTTGGAGAGCCTTTTTGTCTTCATCTCTTTCATCACTTAAAGCAATGGCTCTCACTCACATGGATTACTTTTTTAATGAAGTCTTCAACTTTTTTTTTTATTTAAGTCCCTTTCTTTTTCATTTACTTGCAGTTAAACGAAAAAAAAAACAGGCAAAAAAATTATGGAAGCATTTCAATATTTTGTGTATCCTCTTTGAGTACACTCGCCACAAATGAGAACTTATGTCCGTATACAGCATTACATAGTTTATTACTAGCCTAAATCAAATGCCTGTTTTTTGTTTGAAGTTGAAATTGAAAACTGCAGAATCACTTGAAAAGCCTTGTAATTGTAGGCTTACATGGGCATGCTTTGTCCAAAAGAATTATGTTCTATTTTATTATACTTTTTTTTATCTATGTATCTTTTTAACAGGACTCATAAAATTTTTTGGAGGTCTAGCCAGAAACCACCCTAAGGAAGTCCTCTCAAAATTTGCTAACTTTGTCCGTCTGGTTCTGATGAACGTCCGAGGAGGGGATCCCAGTTTGCAAGGTGTCTCAGTGGATACAATCGCCTTCATCTCGTCAACACCAGAGGGCAAGTTAGCTTTGGAGAAAATAGGTTTGTGCCTTATCAATTTGTTCTTGGGTTGTTGTTTGTTTTGTTTTTTTATAGCTATGCCTATTTTCTATTCTAAAGATCCTGTTTGGTTTATGAGGAAGTCTTCTTTTGCGTTAGTGAGTCATGTACATGGTATGTCGTTGAAGTGCCATATCAGGAAGCTGGCGCCTCTATAAATAGATAACTCCAAACTGACCTACCAGTTATGCTCTTTTATGACAGGACATGGTGTTTTGTAAAAGGGTATACTATCCTGGAGAATAAATCATTTTCCATGTGTCATCAAGAAACCAGTATTTAATGTATTTATAATACTTTGTCATTGTTTTTTTAACATCTCAGCTGATGGTTATGGAAATCAAAGACAAGTAGGTATCAAGTATAGACCTGTACTTTTCTCCTCAGAGACCTGTAGGAATGTTTTGATGAAATTAAAGAACTAGTTGCTTTTGCATTCAGAAGGATTCAAAGCATAAGGTGCGAATGTTCAGGGACGTGTACCAACAAGAGGCAATGATATATGTGAGGGGTGCTGACAAAATGAGTTGCTTCTCGGATTATAGTTCGCATATTTTTAGCTAATAATGTCCTTAAAAACCAAAAGTTTGTCTAGATTCTATGTGGAATGACAAAAGACATTAAAGAAAATGGTATTATTGGTTGAAAACTGACAAAGTTTACTCCATTATCGGTTTTCGTCCGATTTCACTTAAATTTCCCATTTCCCTCATGGGTAAATTAAAGTTCATCTCATCTCATCTCATGTGTATGATCTTGTCCCGCAGGCAACCCAATGACAGAATGCATTCAAGGGATTGGCTCATTGATACAGACGGGTTCAGCCGAGATGAAAGTGAGAGCTCTCCGAACTTTGTCCAGCATTGTTCACTTACAGGTAAATGGTGAAGATTTTATTAACATATACTCGTGTATAAAATATACAGTAAAACCCGCACACGTTGACATTCCCAAGTCTAAGGATTTCATTTAAGGTGACTTATTTTTTAAAAAGCCAATTGGAAATGAGAATTATTCTTAATTTTGTTTCACTCCCACTGACACTTCTTAAATGTTGTTCCATCTGCTAGTGCTATACTAATATAGTACATTGACTTGCTGTAACATTTCACCTTTGACCCGGCCTATTCCCCCTGCTGTGCACTACTATATATATACTTGTGTGAAATTTGTTATGATCGCCATACTATTATCGAGATACCTGAGGGCTGGACTGTGGCGACCAGCAATGGTGTGTACGGATGCTTTTTTGTGTATGAACGGTGTTACTGATAGGGAATTGTTATTCTGTACTACTGTGTGTATGAATAATAATAATACATAATGATAATGAGTAGATTTATATAGCGCCCAATCCCAGTGTTGGGCTCTAGGCGCTTTACATCGATAATACAGTCATACATAATGCAAAATCGTTCTCATAGAAATCACTCACTCATACACTTACTATAACACACACCACTCTCATGCAGGTTAATAAATAGGCTTTGTGAATAATAAATAAATTAATAGGTGAATAGTTATGAATGTCCTTGTGGACACCATGGTAAAGCTAATTTCTCTACGAGGATAAATAAAATTGTACTGTAGTCTCCGTCTAAATGCACAGTGCTGAGGGGGGGGGGGCAAAAAAACTTGCATTTAGGCGGAGCGTGCATTTATACACACAAATATAGAGTTAAAACTCAGTCATCGTTATAATGATAGCGCACATTTATTTGGCGTGCGTTTAGGCAGAGACTACTGTATTTTCCTGTTTCCTGTTTGTTCTCTTCTGTATTTTCATGTTTCCTGTTTGTTCTCTTCTGTATTTTCATGTTTGTTGTCTTCTGTATTTTCATGTTTGTTGTCTTCTGTATTTTCATGTTTGCTGTCTTCTACACACAGGTGGAGCACCAAACGGTCGAGTTGCTGGCCCTGACACAGCGCTGGTTCTGCACATCTATGTCGGACACTTTCAAGTCTGTGTGGTCCCTTGCCCAGCAGCCATTTTCTGACGTCCGCATTCCAGCGCTACACGTTCTACAGAGTGTGGCTTTGTGTCCTTGGGGCCAGAAGGTTATGAACAATAGCCCAGGGTTTAGAGAGTACGTCCTCGACAGAGCAACAGAAAACACCAAAGAAGGGAAGGAGGAGAAGTTTGAATTAGTTCGGATCCTCGCACACTCTCCTACGGCAACGGAGATATTAGGGCGGCCGTATCATGTGAAACTTATGGAGTATGTCCACCAAGGCCCGTTCTTTGTATTTGCTCAATCAGAAGTTGCTCTGGAAGGAGAATGAAACAAAACAGGACTGTGTTTTTATATTATTGTTGCCCAAAAGATTCTGCATGTTGTGTTGTGGATACATTTGTTATTGGTATCATGAAAGGTGTATGATTTTGTATGCTGTGTTTGATATGCCTGATGTGAAATGCTTCTTGAATGTTTACAAGGTCGCAAATGTCTCAGATAACTTTTGTATTTTATATATATATCCTTGAACAGTTCGTGTCCCGGTAATTCAAAACCAGATTGTCTGTCGGCCTGAAAAGACAATACCAAAGTGTAAATTCACTCTGTTTTGCTGTTGTTCGGGATTTCCTTGTGTATATTATGATAAAAGAGGATGAGAGCTTAGCATGAAGAGGAACTTTTCTCAAATTTTATTAATTCCATAATGTGAGTAGAAAGCCTTGTAGTCGAAAGATGGTGGAAAGTTTAGAGAAAATAAGAAAAGGAGGAAGATAGTTTGGAAAAAAATAACAGTGGAGAGTTATGAATACGATGCAGTTTTGTTGATATGATTCACTTCAGGCGATTTGGTTTTGGTTTGGTTTGGTTTTGGTTTAATGCCCCATGCAACTCTGTAAGGTCATTTATGATTTACGAGGCAGGACCTCCGAATTTTACGTCCATCTCCAATAGGACGGGGGTCGGAGCCATGAAGACTCCGAAAAAATCCCGGGGATCCTACCAGGATTCGAACCATCTGTAGGCAGGCGCACTACCGCTCGGCCATCAACGCCCCCTTCGATTTGGTTTTGAGGGGTTGTCTTTGTTGTTTTTTGCCCTGGGAAAGATCAGCATTATTTACTCCAACTACGGTTAAGGCATATCTTGTCATTGATGTCTACTATTGTGCTTAGCTGCTTTGTCTGGGTGTATTTGATAAACGTTTTTGTCTCCCAAAGTACAACTGAAGACAATGAAGTCCTTCATGAGGACGTCCAGTGACGTGTGCACACACATACCATAGTTGCAAGTTTCTGAATTCTAAACAGCACAGTCTGGAATTGTAGAAATTTGTTTTCATTATATGGCAGCTCCCTATCTCCTGTGATGGGTTTCTGACCTTGGGTAGTGCTAAAATGTTCATTAATTGTTCTAGCTATGTGTTACCATTTGGCATGAGGTTTTCGGTATTGGGTTGGGTTTTTATTCTTGAGGCTGAAAAAAACTCATTAGTTATGGGCAACAGGCATCTGTGGTGTAATTATTAGGCTCTTTGCCTGCCATCCAGAATCTAAGTTCAATTCTCATGTGGGGAAGAGCATCTGTGATTTTCTGCTGGAATTCATCATTCTCAGCCTGGGTTGGCCCTGACAGACAGGGTGGAAGTAGCCTATCTCTTACATAACCTTACAATTTTGCAAATGATGTAAAACGGAACCCAAACCAAAGGGCATTCTCTGAAGTTATCCTGAACTTGGGATTTTCCTTCACCCTTCAGAGTAGAAAATCCAAGGATTTCTCTGAACTTCTATCATATTTCATGCTTAATCATACCAGTTGCTGTCCCTAATTTGTGATTTTGCGGGGTCAGCTGAACCTATCTGTGACCGGTGTGTTTGGAGTATTTGACATTAGCAGTGCAGTGTAATATATATGCGAATAAATCTCTCCTCTTGTCTTGAGTTTTGGCTAAGGTTGAAAATCTGGATACTGTAATGTTAAGCTAAGGCTTTGTTCTGTTTGTGGAGTTGCCCAGCATCTCATTGTGCTTTAAAGTCAGAGATTTTGCCTTTTATGATAAACCTTCACAGTATTTCTAGGGACTCTGAACGCCGGCGTCTTCTGTGATGTAATACTTAGGCTCTTTGCCTATCATGCAGAAGACCCAAATTCGACCCCATGTACGGATGAACATCTGCTTTTTTTGCTTGGATTCGCCCCTTTCAGCCTGGGTTGGCCTTGAAAGGCAGGGTCAAAGAAGCCCATCTCATAAATGACTTTACAGTGTTGCAAGGAACATAAATTTGGTAATCAAACCAAAGACCCAGAACTATGCAGAAGCAAGTTAGCAAACACAGTCTCAGTCTTGAAAACATTCAGACACATACACACACACATGGATGCATACACATATTCACACACAAACACTCACACATGCCCATCCCCAAAGCATATATTGTACATTGTTCAGAGGGCCTCTTGGAGCTTCCTTCTCCCTTCAATCATCAAAGATAAAAGATTATCATGTTGCCTTACATACTTTTGATACTTTAAACTTACTTGATATTTCCAAACCGTGAAATAAATTACATTAGCTACATGTTCATTTGTAGTCTATTGTTGTGTGAAATATTTGTCGCACAAAAAATGGAATTATTGGAATCTAATTTCCATTGGAGTTTTTACTGTATCATTGATATTACACTGTTGAGGGTAACCACTAGACTTGTGTTCTTTTTTTTGTACTCACAGACATTCATTCAGTTATGTCTATTATGCGTATTCAATGATATTATTGATCTAATTTCATAATAGTTTCTCTCAGTCTTTGTTCAATCTTGTTTTGTTACTTCCCTCACACTGGGAACAAAAAAGAAACTCAAAACTTTTAACTATGTTGACAAATAAATCCAGATTTAAAAGTGAAATAATCTTAACGTTTTTGTGAAGGAGATGTTGGAGACATTCAACAAATCCAGCCAGTCCACACTGGTTATGATCAGCTTATTCTTAAGTGGAAAAGAGTCATGGAAATAGAGATGCACCAGAATTTCTTGGAAATTGAAATTGAATTTTAAGAATTTTATTTGTTATTCAGCAATGCTCAGGAAAACGTTCCATTGCAAAGATGGTTTGTGGGAAACTGAGATGTGCTCACCTCACCTCACAGAACCTTATCGAGGAAGCTGACATGGCCATGACCTGTTCTGTGTCATTGTTGTAACTTTTATTTGTTGTTTTCTTTTATGCTGCAAAGATTTTCTTTTATTTTTAAGTTTTAAATATGTTTTTCTTTTTTTATTAATAAATTAACAAGATAGCTATCTTTGCTGTTGCTATTACTTGTCAGGATTGTTCTTTCTTTGTTGTTTTTTTAGAATTCTATTTAGTTCCTTTAGTTTTGGAGGAATACTTTTGAACTTTTTTTGCTTTCAGTAATTTTTTAACAATAATGGTAGTTGTCTCGCTTGTGAGTTTTGTTAGATTAGTTGTAGCTAAAGTTTTAACTAATTTTTACCTTGTCCTCATTTGACTTTTGACCAAACACTTTTTATAATTTTTATTTAAAAGACATCATGTAAGGCTTGACAAGGACTGTGTTTCATATCCCATCTATGAGACTGATGCTTTATCAGTTTTTCGCCATGTTTGATTTTAAGTCTCACTTTCTTCAATCATATGTGAACAGATAGCCTGCCTTCTAGTAATGGGATGCACGAAGCTAGTCGGAGGTTTTTTCAACTAAGTGTTCCATTCCATAATCGGCAATACTCACATTAGCTCACAAAATCATGTGTTGGCGGGATGAGTTAAGTTGAAAATTACTCACGTATCGAAATTACGCTTTTATGGAATGGAGCATTTAGTCGAAAAAACGGCTGACTAGCATTGTGCATCCCACCCTAGATTAGTGTTAACATTTCAAAATATTGTTTTTAGTTCAACTTTTTTACTAGATTGAAATAGAGGTCATTGACTTCTATTGTTCTCTCTGATTTTTTTCGCTTCTTTTTTACATTTTGTAGTCTGAATTGGTGGTTATTTATTCAGCAAGCTATTCCCATTCAAACCAATTTTGCTGCATTCGTAATAACTGAAATAAAACATTGTGATCATGAATTTTTGTGCACAAGTACTTTTTGGTGACATATTTTCTACTCCAGTACCATGTTTTTGTTTGTTTTGACAATTTTATAATGACAAAGACTATGGCTGCATCAGTACAAATTACTTTGGGCAGGTAAAGAAAAAGTCATTGGGAAAAAATAAGGTAGATCAGAGGCTGGATGAAAAAGAAGAATAAGTTTCCCAGTTTCAGTTAATGACAAAATACTGTGGATCTTCTTTGTTTTTTTAACAGCACTTATACAGTTGACCAGGAATGAGTTATGTGATCAGGGAAATGCTAAAAATTACCAACTCATCCAAAGTTCATCTCAGCCGTTTCATGAGTGAAAAAGCAAAGGCTGAAACTTTTAAAAGTGAAGGATCAACTTATCCAAAAATGAAGCAAATTCACTCACAGAAGAATCAACCAACTGCACTTACAACTAGTCGGATTATATTTCAGTTTGGCTTGGTTTAGTTTTGGTTTAACGCTCCATACAACACCTTAAGGTCATTTACGAGGCAGGACCTCCGAATTTTACATCCATCTCAGATAAGACATGTGACAGAGCAATGAAAACTCCGAAAAAGTCCCAGTGAATCTCCCCAGATTCGAACCTCATCTGTAGGCAGGCGCACAACTGATCGGCAATCGATTCCCCCGATTGTATTTCAAATACCCTAATGAATAGCTATCACAGGTACATGTGTATTTTATTAATTTTAAATCATTAGAGATTTTCGGGCCCCAGCCCCCATCCTATCAGTGATGAGTGTTGGTGTTTAGAGATTATTTATCTCACCCTTTTATAGCTCATTGGCATCTTTGTTGTAATGGTTTGGCTCTTTGCCTGTCACGCGATCCCATGTGCAGAGGATCTGCATTTTTCTGCTGGGAATCATCTCTCTCAGCCCGGGTTGCCCCTGGCAAGCAGGGTCAAAGTCAAAGTATCATGTTTCTTCAATGACCTTACAGAGTTGCTGGGAGCGTAAAGCCAGAAATCAAACCCAACCTTTTGAATATCTCATGGAAAGGGCTTCAGTCGCAGTCACAGTATAGTTGTGGCCAATGTGCAACAGGGTTCCGGAGAGCATTTCCCTCTGACACTGGCTACGGTGTCATTAAAAATTTCCATCAAATTACAGTAGTCTTTGCCTAAATTCACGCCTTGCTCAAATGCACGCTACTGCTGGGATTACGATTATGACAGATTTTTGCTATATATAATTTTTGTGCATACATGATGCTTGTTTCGCCTAAATGCACGTTTTGGACCCCCCCCCCCCCCCCCCCCTTA
>JAUKPP010267653.1:0-11427 GCA_032273245.1 Phyllaplysia taylori
AGAGACGGGCTACTTCGACCCTGCCTGTCAGGGCCAACCCGGGCTGAGAGGGAAAAAATCCCAGCAGAAAAAAAATAAGAAATATCGTCCGCGATCGGGGATCGAACCGGGGTCTTCCGCGTGCAAGCCGAAGAGCCTAACTATTACACCACAGCGCCGGTCTATTTGCTAAGTGCCATGAGATGAGAATAGTTCAGTCCCTCTGTATTCATGCTAAAATATACCAGGGTTATTTTTATTGCAGAGCATTTAGGTGCAGATCTGTCCCCTTCTCTCCTGGGTATCCCGCTGTTTTTTCCAAAAAAAATTTAGGATGGGACAGCTCTATTCAAATCACAGGTGTTACGTGTGGGTTCTTTGTAGGGAGATATAATACAACAGTGTTTGACTTGATTATAACAGTACATTCAGTAAGTTAACAGGATATAGGGTATAATGACTGCATTTATATAGCACATATCCCTGCTGGAAAGAAGGCTCTATGCACTTTACAATCAATTATTACCTCCCCAGACCAAGTCATTCAGAAACCTCAACTTCCTGGGAAGCATACAGTGCAAGCTGCCATTTTACAGACATCAAAGCACTAACATGCGGACAAGATTGTTCGCTGTCTACAGCAAGGTACCCATTTACACCTGGGTGAAGTGAGGAAAATTCATGTAAAATGCCTTTCTCAAGGACACAAAGTTGGGCCCGAGCTGGGATTCGAACCCGCAACCTTCCGATTACGAGTCCAGCAGCCTAACCATTAGACTACCAACGCCACACAGATAGCTTTAGTAGGAAATGCACAGGACAGAGTCAAACATAGGACTAACATAGCACAGGGAATAGCATAGATATTCTACTTAAGGATAATACGATACGTACAGACGGACTGTGACCAAGAGAAGTCAGACAAGCAAACAAATTTATGAAATTAGGAATCTACAGGGGAGGAAGTACAACTGATAATGGATGAGGAGGTATCGCAGAGACAACACAAAACAACAGGCTCTGCCCAAGACAGGATACTGTAAACATGGGTTTTTTCCCCCCGAGACTTCAATTTTCAGGTTTTTCGCAAATTTGAATTAACAACCACAGGAAATTTTTCAGTAGATCGCAGTGCAAAATAATTAGCGAAAAGGCTTACTAAAGGCTTACTAAAGGCTTACTAAAGGCTTACCTGCTGTCTAACTGCTTTTGGTTTCATAGAGTTACTAATATCTCCCTTTCAAGTTGTTCCCTCGCTGGGCAATTTTTTTCTTTTCTTCTTTTTTTCTTCCTTGCTATGATAATATCTTGTTATTAGTAGCTGAGAAATTCATGAAAATTAAAACCTTGCAAAACTGGTTTATCTCAATTTGCACCAAAAAAAATCCACACGAAAAAAAAATGTTTACAGTAGCCTATTTACCTCAAATTGAACATCTCACACAATCCAAGAAGAGGATGTGCATATCTGAGAGCCCTTGTAAGAAAAATGCACATGAGAATGAGTCAAACCTTTAAATCACGAAAGTCTTTGCTGGTCAGCTCCTCGGCATCTTTCTCCAGTATTGTTATTTGTCCCTGCAGGTTGTTGACCTCTACAATCTGTCTGATGATCTTACGACAGCTTGAGTTGGTGTCCAGATAGAAAACCTGGGGGAGAAATGAGAAATAAGACCGTGCAGATTGGGTTTGGTTACCAGCTTTACGCCCCCTACAACACTGTAAGGTCATTTGAGAGGCGGGCTACTTCGACCCTGCCTGTCAGGGCCAACCCGGGCTGAGGGGGAAAAAATCCCAGCAGAAAAAAAACAGATTGTTCGTGACCGGAATCAAACTCGGGTCTTTGGCATGACAGGGGAAGAGCCTAACCATTACACAACACCGTATGTAGGTTATACAGAGCAAACCTGTCTTGATACATGGACAAAATCTTTCTTTCTTTCTGAACATTACTCTACCTAGAAGTGGACAACGTAAACCATACATACTCATGCATAAGACAAGGAGTTTTTCCAGAATCTTGCCCAGTCTTATTCACATGACATTCTTCAGAAATCAATATATCCGATTGCCGAAACACGGATGACAATCCTCATGAAAGGCGGGGGTGGGGGTGGGGGGTAAACTTCAAACATAAGACACTTTTATTTCGGAACTTAATCCAGAACTGAGAAATCCGACTGGAGAAGAAGAAGAAAAAAACAAAAACACAAACGAGCCAGTTTCATTCGTTCACATCTGCGCGCAATGCCTCTCTTCCCGTACCCCATACCCTCCCCGTTTACTCTGTCTCTTTCTTTCATTCCACCTGCGCGGTGCATGTAGGGTCGTGGTATCAGCGCGCGGGCGGGCAACGATTATTCCTGTAACCTACTAGATCTAGATCTTATCGACATAATATATCATAGTATTAGTAGGCTACAACATGTAATTTAATTTTTTTAAATAATATATAAATATATTCTTGAGTGATGGGTCTATAAAGTAGGCAATGGGTTGGAAAACGTAGACTGGTTTCTTTACCTGACAATTTTATTTTAAAAATCCGGATTTTGGGAGAGAAATTTCGTATTTGCGGAATGCACATCTTTCTGGTAGAATTCCGGAATAAATCTAGAAATTCAGAAACGGTAGGCATGTCTGCACCAGCCATCAACCAAACATCCACTCTAAGACATCCCTCACCTGTTTGGCTCCCAGGCTGGCAGCCATCAGTGGTAGCAGAGAGCCATCAGAAACTACCAGGCAGACAGTGGAGCTGTCTATGTGCTGGGAAGAAGAAGAGAGACTTGGGTATATCGTTGATTGTTTTACATAAGGGCGAATACCACAAAGATTGTAGTGGAGTGTTCGCCTCTTTGCAAAACAAACAGCGACATAATATATACATATATATCTTTCAGGGGAAAAATAAATGAAAAGACACATTAAAAACAAAACTTTGCTCATGTAGGAGCATCTTTTTCTTCTGCGATCCCCTGAAAGGACTCAGGGGTAAGTCGCAATGACTGAATTTTACGTACATGGCCTATTTATCCTGCAGTAGCTTGTGTTTCCACAAGTGCACTGCAGGGTCCCTTCGGCATACAGGCAACCATGTTCCATTTTCGATGAGGACTCTTATTGTTTAAACTGAGAAGAGTGGCTTCAGTTATGATGCATTTTTGTCGCCTTACCTGTATCATGCTATGCATCAGAGCAGAGGGTGCCATTCTTTGCTTCCCCTGGTGGGGGCCCCGCACCTCCACGGGCGAAGAGGAGCATTAAAACTACGGCAAAAACTTTAGTGTGTAGACATGGATCAACATGGTGAATCTCACACAATTCCTATGTTTCTTCTCACTAATGAATACTCTTTCAGCAAAAATAGTAAAGAAAATCATTTTTCCTCTGTGGCTAATTCATTGTGAAAATGGCATTGTTATCAGGAAGGTTGGCAGGTCTGTGCTTTTGAAAAAGAAGTGGTGAACTCTCAAAGATTAATGCTTTCAGTCTGGCTTTTAAATTTGCAACCTTGTCAAATCAACAATGATGTCTTAAAAGCTGCATTATAAGTTAAGCTCCTCTTTTTTTCAAATTAGCATAACAAGGTAATGTAATTCTATCTTTATGGTAATACAATCAAGCCCTGCTTGTTTTTAACTCAGTTGAGTTGATTGTTTTGTTAAACTGATTGTTTCTTCAAGTTCCAGCTCCTCTTCTTTACATTTATAATAGATTGCATTTTTATAGCGCATTTCCCCACTTGAAAGCAAGCTGCATGTGCTTTGCAATTATTATTACTCCAGCAGATCAGTCATTCAGAAACCTTCTCAACTTCCTGGAAAGCATACAGTGCAAGCTGTCATTTTACAGACACTAAAACACTAATATACAGACAAGATTGCTCGCTGTCTTTGGTCGGGTACCCATTCACACCTCGGTAAAGTGAAGGAAGTTTGTGTCAAGTGCCTTTCCCAAGGACCCAACGTCGGGCATAAGCTGGGATTCGAACCCGCAACCTTCCGATTACGAGTCCGGCAGCCTAACCACTACACTGCCAACACCAGCGATACGTTGACCTTCCAATGTGTTAATATTTTTTTACTCCCAATGATGATTTCAGCTCATCTGTAGTCTGCTGTAGTTTTACTACGCCAGGGTTATTTTTCTAAACTTCAGCATGTCTATGTTTCCTCACACTTCTAAGATTTAACATATGCAGATCTTAACATTCAGAGTCACCTTTTGAAGACATTTCAGAAACATGCTGTTCCTCTTTCCCTCATTCAGTTGCCCTAGTCTGTTCCTGCTGAACGCGATGTGTAAACCACATGTGCAGACTGGACGAAATCTACAGGAGTACACACACACACACATGGAAAACATTTTAAAAATTGCTAAAGTAACATCAATATTAGATAAATAGCACTTTGCTTGAGCACTAGGACACCTTGTTTATTTTATACATGCATTTTCATTGTTCAAAAGCAAATATGAAAAGGCGACAGAATATTTGGTGACAACTGCCATAATATTATGTTCCTTCAAGCCAAATTTTTTGCTTATATATTCCTTGACACAATGGTAGACTTGACGTTATTTCCTAAAATAGAAACTTGACCTTTGTGCCTACCCAGATGTTTGGAAAGTGAAGGATAATCAATTCTATCTATTCAGCAAACACTAAAGGAAAAGGACTTCTAATTCTAACTTGTACTTTGCAAAGGAAACGGACAGAGCTATAAAAAATAAAAAAACGTGTCACGTCTATGGTGTACTGTTTGGGCTCTTTGCCTATCACGCACTGGACAGGGGTTTGATCCTTGTGTTGGATGAGCATCTCCATGCCTCTACTGGGATGCAGTGTCGCTCTCAGACTGGTGGGTTTGGCCCAAACAGGCAGGGTAGAAGTAGCCTGCCTCTAAAATGACCTTACAGTGTTACAAAAGATGTAAAACCAAACCAAACAAAACAGCGTACTGGCATATGTGATGTAAAGGTTGGGCTCTCCGCTTATAATGCAAAGGATGAGAGTTCAATTTCCCTTAGGACAGGAGTTCTTCCCCCACATTGGACAGGTGTCTCATCTCTTTACTGGGATTTTGCATCCTCCTAATTGGGTGGCCCTAAGAGGCAAGGTCGAAGTAGCCGCCTTTAAAATAACCGTACTGTGTTACAATGGGCGTAAAGCCAAAACCAAACCAAATCAAATCAAACAAAGCAGCATACTGACATATGTGATGTAATGTTTGGGCTCTTGGCATCTCATTGAGAGGACAAGGGTTCAATCTCCGTGTAGAACATGAGTTCTATCTCCATATTGTACAAGCGTCTCGTCTCTTTTTGCGTTCATCTCAAACTGGGTCGGCTCTGGGACACAAAGTCAAGGCAACCCGCCTTTATAATGATCATATCATGTCACAATGGGCTTGGTTTGGTTTGGTTACCAGTTTTACGTCTCCTGCAACACTGTAAGGTCATTTAAGAGACGGGCTACTTCAGCCCTGCCTGTCAGGGCCAACCCAGGCTGAGAGGGAAAAAAATCCCAGCAGAAAAAAAAAAGATCGTCCACGATCCACGATGGGGGATCGAACCGGGGTCTTCCGCATGCAAGGCAAAGAGCCTAACCCTTACACCACAGCGCCGGTTTGGGATTACCTGTCTGTGCTGACAGTGTCAAACCATAGGCTGTACTCATCATGGCTGCAATGCACAGAGAACTTGTCCCCCTTGGACACAGGCAGTGGGGAGGATGGGTAGTACACAGCCTGCATCCAGTGATCCCGCCACTGAGCAGAAAAGACAAAGAATTATTGCAGAGACATTAAAAACACACATCAAAACACATTGTCACACACACAACAATATCATTTCACTTCAAGAAGCATGCATGAACTACCCCCATATATTCTACAATCTACTCCATGGATATTTTTCATATTTTTGTTTTCTACTGCCGAAGAAAAAATCTACTGTGAAAGCCATTCTATTCAAAGACAATCATGACATGAAAACTGCAATGCATTCAGCTGAGCTGCAACAAAGCAAAGTAACCCCTAAAATCAGCATGAAGATGAAAGATGAGACTACCTTAAAGGGTTTAAGAACAAATTAGTCATGGTGTAAAACTGTTTGATCAACCACTGTAAACTCAAAACTTTTCCATTGCAAACATATGCTGTCTACATTTTGTTTTCATACGTCATTGCTCATAAATATCCCAAGTAACAAATCTGTCAGCATTTAATCATCAAGAAGGACAGGGAATTCAAAGAACTGACTGACACTCCAAGAATAAATGTGTCATGAACTGCAGACAAAACTCACTGGGACCGTTTCCCCTTTCTGCCTGTTCCATTTGGGGGCACAGCTGAGAACAATTTCCCCATCTGGATCCATATCAAGATCCCACCACATGACAAAAGCATCCACCTGGCCATTGCAAGTTGCCAGGAGTTTCTGCTCACAGTGCTCTTCCTTTTGAAGTCCAGATATTTTGGTGAAGTCAAAACTGGTAGGAAAGATATATAGATATTTTTTTATGCATTTGGGTTATGTGAAAATAGCATGAAAATCAACCAAGAGGGATAGAAAGTGCCTCAAAACTCCATGTGAAATAAAAGGGCTGATCAGAGTTTTTAGAGCTTTGACAAATCATCTTCATGAGTGTTTGAATCAGATAGTACAAGGATAGAAGTTGGCATGAGTTAGTTTGGTTTGGTTTTTGGTTTAACGGCCCATGCAACTCTATAAGGTCATTTACGAGGCGGGACCTCCGAATTTTACGTCCATCTCCGATAGGACGGGGGTCGGAGCCATAAAACCTCCGAAAAAATCCCGGGGATCCTACCCGGTTTCGAACCCGGGACCTTCCCATCTGTAGGCGGGCGCACTACCGCTCGGCCAACGACGTCCCCGGCATGAGTTATAAAAAATTCTTATAAATAAACTACAAAGAGAATAACTAGTGGAGGGTGACACATTTCTCTTACAATGCATTGTCAAAACACTTTCTCTTGTAATTCTTTAACAGCCAGGTCAAGGAAAAGAGGCTGGCTAGGATTTAGTGACAGTAGTGTCCCTTCATTCTCTAGATAGGCTGAAAGGAGGTGAAATTCCAACAGAGAGTTTATGTCCTGGGGATTGATGCAGATTCAACACATGTGTTACGTGTAGATAGGAATAAAAATACGTAGAAATAAAGCACACATCACTCAACCACGGCACATTAGATAAAATATTTATCATGGCTAATTTTCAGCCAGAAACATCCTTCTCAAGCAATCAAATCTGCCAAGATAAGAGAATATGAAGACTTGTCAGTTGTACCTAAACACTTCAATGGGTTCTGAGACAAAAGTCAGGTCCTCCTCCAGCTCATCCACCTGCAGGTCATGCAGAGAAGGAGCTCCGCTACAGCAAGAGAAACTGTTGGGCATGGTAATGATCTTTCCATTTGGCAGGGTCAGAGGCTGGAGGTCATTGGAGCCCCTCAGCAAACTGGACTGAACAGCTTGAATGTAAACACGAGCTCGTGATGGTACTGCAAAACAGTTTTCCTGAAAAGAACCAGAACAACAGACTTGAGTAAAGAAAATAAATAAAGATTTACAACTCACTAGTGATTTGTTTTGGTTGGGGTTTTACGGCTCTATCGACTCTGTAAGGTCATTTCAGCCCCGAGAACCATTCTAAAGTTTTTTGGGATGGAATTTATTTTGAATTTTGCCCAGGCCGCAACCTGATAGGCCTACTCTTTTCAGTTTTCAACCACCGAGGGATCTTTAAAGTGTGTGCGAGTGTGTGCGTGTTTCTTCAATGATTTTTGGTTGAAGACCCCTACATCTCTACAGTAAGGTTTTTCCCAACCCATGCTGAGAGGGACTCTACATCCCCCCATAAGGACAGAGACATTCAATTAAAACTTTTCCCCACACTGGACTCAAAAACTTCCATCTTCTGCCTGACAGAAGAAGAGGCTGTGTGAATATAACAATAAAGAAATAGAAGGAGAAAAGTCACACCAGAACAACCCCCAACTCCACCTAAATATGTCTGTTCATAAAAAAGGACTATACATGTACTGACCTACTGCCAATGATATAAATCTTTCCTACATTACATTAAATGCTTTGCATATTCTCATTCATCACGAATCGTTTTTTAGCTTATTTTTCAATGCCCCTTCCAACACTACAAGGCAATTAAAGAGATAGGAACACTGCTTTTAATGTCCATCTCAACTAATTAGATGGTGGCCGAATTTCACTTTGCTAATCCCAGACTATAATATGGACACTTGTCCTTTTTCAGCAGTCAATTTAATAAACCTGGGACCTTCACATAGCCACAACATGCTCCTCATAAAATCATACCTCCATGAGTCGTCCAAGGGCATCTTGATATGACCAAATGGCTCCTTCACCTATAAGTTCTGTGTCAAACAACTCTGTAACCAGCAGATTTGCACGCTGAGGCATATCCTCTCCTATTGAGCATGAAAAATTTAAAAAATTCACACACTCTAGTGAATAGACATATTTGATAGTACAGTAAAACCTCGTTCAACCACCAACCATGGGACCATTAGAAAGCTGGCGTTACAATGAGAGCCAAACAGGGGAGGTTATATTATACACATATTGGAAGATACGATGAGCTAATTTATGTAGTTATCCCTTTTCATGGTGTGTCACGCACCTCTCCGCCAGGCCACAGAGATGTGGCGAGAGAAGGGGGAGCTGATTGCATGCATTGACACACTGGTGAAACGTAGGCTTTGCCAAATGAGGCATAAGTGAAAGTGAGAGTGGGTTTTGTATTACTTCGATGGTTTTGACCTAGCGGTATGGTGGGCATTATTTACTATGTTTACTTAAGATATGTACCCCGTAAAGTACTGGCGAATGGCGGTACAAAGAGTTCTTTTACTGTTTTTATATAGTAACCAAACCATACCACCATAAAAAGCAGGCGGTATGAGGGAATGGCGATAAAGCGGGGGGACGTATGACGAGGTTTCACTGTATTAAACAAAGTAAAAAGAGCGAAACAACTGTAGGCCTACTGACAAGCAAAAAATCATTACACTAATATATATCCTTAGCTTTCTATTACTTTACCATTCAATTGAAAAAATAATAAAAAATTGTAGAAAGAAGAAATTCATGCTCACATTTTGCTAGAATCAAATTCAAATGAAGTCAGTTCTACACTGCCCCATTCACATGACAAAATTTCACGATATGTAAAAAGAAAGTGAGGCCACACATGCACTTTATCACATTCACTTCAATGATAAAAATTCATTGTCATTGGCCTAGGCTTAGAAAACAACAATGATTGCAACAATCCCAGGCAAAAGAAAAGTTCACCACTTTTTAAAAAATTGTGAGAATTCTAATGATTCAGGACAATAGGTGATTTTCATAAAATTCGTGAGACTTACAGTACAACCATAAAAGTTGGCACTTCTGGATGAAACACTGCCCTGGATGTTAAAAAAGTACATGATATTGTTGTACGCCAGTGATGACCTTACCAAACAAAACTTCTGTGGATCGCTTGGGTATGAGCCTGATCTTCTCCTCTACTTTGTTCACCTTCATCACTTTTGTGGCACATTCTGCCATGGGGGGAAAAGCCTGTCACAAAAACATCATCAAAAGGTCACATACTGATTCAGGAAAAATAAACATCATTTACATTCTCTGAAGCTCGAAACTTATGTGTAGCACAACTGAAGTCAGTGGATTAAAACAAAGACAGAAGCATGAAGAGAGATTTGGACTAAATGTATATTATATATCTTCTATTTATTGTTCCTTTCCTTTTTCCATCCCACAGCAACATAAGCCCTTGCCTAGGACTGATTCATCTCTATTGCAATGCTCTTCGATCTACAGCCTAGCCAGAACTTTCCATAATGTGAAAAAATATTAAAAAACACACAGTTGATGAGCAGACCCACCACAACAATAGAATTAAGCCAGAAAAATGCCAGTGAAGCAGTCAAACACCCTTGGAGTATTCGAAACTACAAGATTTCCAGTGGCCACATATTCTTCGCATTCCTGTCACATAGGCTTACTTGGCCTACTATACTGCAGCATAGAATGACTCATGATGACCTAAATTTCTGCCTACATTTCACTGAGCCGAAAGACAGCAGCTCACTTTAAAGGCTTCTGGGGCAATAACAACAATGTCCTCTGCTTGCTCCATGTTATCCCTTGCATATACATTCAAACCTTGTTGAACACCACCACCCCCCCCCCCCCCCTACATGCATGTCCAAAGGTTCAACTGCATTAAAAATTCCCAGTTTTGTAAAGCTCACGTGATTTTCAAACAAACTTGATGTAAGCGTATAGCTTGACTTCTCACCTCACAGGCAGTCACGGAATCCGCCCCGGCACTGGCAGCCATCATAGACAACAAGCCTGTGCCTGTGCCGATGTCAAAAACATTGACTGGAATGTTCTTTGCCTTCATCATGGCAATAGTTTTGCGAATGGCTTGATAATACTTTTCATTCTGTGAAAAAAATTATGATGGAAGGTTCAGTAAAAAGTCATGAATGATAGAATAGCATAATTGTAATTTTGACATCAAATAAAGATGTGAAACAGGGCAAACAAATTCAAAACCCGATAAGTCTTTAAAAAGAAAAATGCAAAAGTAAAGAATAACCTGCTGTTGTAGCTGAGCTCCTTACCAATTTTTTATGAATTTTCTGAATTTCTATCTTTAATATTTCTCCAACCTGTGCCATATCAGCATCAATGAAACAATCCTTTGACTAAATAAGAATTATCCAATTAACAACCCCATTCAATTTGTTTGGTTACCAGTTTTACACTCCCTGAAACACTGTAAGGTCATAATAGACAGGCTGCTTCGACCTTGCCTGTAAGGGCCAACCCGGGCTGAGAGGGAAAAATCCCAGCAGGAAAAAAAAAGATTGTTCGCAACCGGGATCAAACTCAGGTCTTCCGCATGACTGGTAAAGAGCCTAACCATTCCACCACAGCGTGGGTACTCTATTCTAGGAAGTATGTACACCCAATCAGCTAATTACGAAAGCCACTTGACTTACAGAGTAGTGTCTCTATATGTCAATCAATATCATGGTCGACTGTCAATATCATGGTCAGTTCAAGCCGGCCTAGTTAGATATTACTCACTTATTTTTTCATTGTTTCAAAAAAGAAACCGGAGTATATAAAGGCTGAACTTTCAAATAAAAAAGGAAAATAGAATACATACCCTGTCCACATCATGCAACATATCACCATAACCAGATCTGGGGAGTGAGATAGGGGTTGTTGTTTTTTAAGTATGAAATGGTAATATTTTTATACCAAATACCAGACAAGTTACTCTGCTCATAAGATAAGATAAGATATACTTTATTAATCCATCAGAAGAGGAAATTTGCTTTGTGCCTATTGGCTTCTACACATT
>JAUKPP010267664.1:0-11427 GCA_032273245.1 Phyllaplysia taylori
CCAGAAGAGCCACAGAATCTCTGTCTGAATCAGGATCACTCACTAACGACCCGTCTGTGGGTCTTTCACTCTAGTAGGCCTAGGTTATTCTTGAATTTGAAATAATAACATGCTTTGCAAAGGCTAGAAGTCAGAAGAGCCACAGTCACAGAATCTGTCTGAATGAGGATCACTCGCTAACGACTAACGACCCGTCTGTGGTGTTCCGGTTTGACTCTTCTTGCACAGCCACTGAGCCAGCACTTGATAGTGATATATTCTAGATCTAGTGAACTTAGGCTAATGTTGCCCGTTGCCATTATTATTGTTGTCATTGGTCAAGTTGTCCATTAAAAAGTAGAAAAAAAAAGGTTGATAGGACTTGGTGGGAAACTTGCAATTCAATTTTCATCAATTTTCATCAATTTCCATGGTCCATGGCCATGACCATGACCATCATGATGATGATTATTGATACCGTACAACTCACTGCAGCTGCAAGGCAAGGAGAGCATATTCACAGATATAATTACTAAAGGGTACAACTTTGGACAGTACAAGGTACCAAATAATAGCAAGATGGATAACTAATAACAACACTGTGTTGAAAAGAATTGCGCTTACTAGTTTGACTGGTTTGCATAGAAACGAGAATCACAAGACCCGCCAAACCATGTTTTGATTTTTTTCACAAGCTGTCGCTTTCTCGCAAATGCAAAGGGAAGTAATTGGTACAAATTGAGAAGGCAAAAACATGGATCTGCGACAAATAGATGCAAAACAAATTGTTCAAACAGCAGTGCATGTCCAAACATAGAGTTGATTGGTTCGTTGGCGTTCAATATTTTGCAGTCCTTTGCATTGCAGTTTCAACAGTCTCGAGTTGGTAAAAAAAAACCCCATAGCTGACTGCCCGCTGCCGGCCTCCTCCCTGTCACTGTCATGCACTTGCAGGCAAGTCCCTACACCGACTAGACTATGTAACATATTACATGTAGATATACACAGAGAAAACAAGTGGCCGCACAGGTTAGGCCTACACACGCATACCATTTTAAGATTACACGTGCAGCCAGTCAATAAAAGTGTTCAGTTCTCCACTCACTACACTACTACTAGATTAGATCTACTGTTGAGTGCCAATGCAATGCTGCCTTCAGCCTTCACTCGTCATCGTCATGATCATGAATCATGACGACATAAATATAAGAATAAGCTTTGATTTTGATGAATCTTTCACTTTGCCTTTTCCTCTAGATCTAGTCTAGCTAGAAATTGTCCATGTAGTGTATATAGGCCTACTGGCTGAGTAATATTATGATTTACTACTTTTACTTTTATGAAGTTAGTCATGTTATTGTTGTTGGTATATTATTATTATCAGCTGTGCTGCAATTTTCGCCCAGCTCCCTTTCTCGCCCACCTAATGGAAATCTAGTGATAAACTTTGTATTCCTATGTGTTCTTAGGTGGGCGAAAACTGGAGCAACCTAGATATAATATAAGTAGACACAGTATCTTTTGTGCTGCTATTTTCACCCAGTGCCAAATCTCGCCCACGGAAATCTAGTGTTAGTATTAGATCTAGTGTTATACTTTGTATTCCTATACGTTCTTAGGTGGGCGAAAACTGGGGCAACCTAGATACAGTCACTTGACTTGAGTTACTCTGTTTCCTTCAGATCTAGATTCTAGATCTAGATTTTTAGTTCTAGACAGATGTGTGAGATAGTTATGACATGATAGTATCATTCTGATAGACTACTAAATAGCTACCAGATCTATAGCCTACTACTTGTATTTCTATTTTTGCCCAGTGGTCCTTTCTCCCCCACCGTGTTTATTGATGTCTTTATATTCTCATGATTTTTTTCACCTTACAGGTAACTAGGTGAAGAGACCAATATCAGCTGCTGTTGAATTGCCAGGAGACAAAATGAACAAGTTTGCCACCATCCTTTTGTGCATCAACTTTATCACAGTGCTGTTTCCTCAGCCCGGGTACATCCATCCAGATGAATTCTTTCAGTCTTCTGAGATTGTTGCAGGTAACTCAGTGTATGTTCATATCTCCTACACAACCTAAACATTTTTTTGCACACTAAATTAGAGTGTGACAACCTTATACAGGCATAATTCTCCAACTTGTCTTTGGACAGCTTGAGTTTGGTTACCAGTTTTTACGTCTCCTGCAACACTGTAAGGTCATTTAAGAGACGGGCTACCTCGACCCTGCCTGTCAGGGCCAACCCGGACTGAGAGGGAAAAAATCCCAGCAGAAAAAAAAACAGATCGTCCGCGATCGTGGATCGATCCAGGGTCTTCCCGCATGCAAGGCGAAGAGCCAAACCATTACACTACAGCGCCGGTCAGCTTAAGTGTTTCTGATTTGCTTGACACCTGAGTCTAGATATAATTAATGGTAGAGGCTAGCTGTACTTAATGACGGGGACACTCACTGGCAGGCTAGCTGTACATATGTACGGAGACGCTGGCAGGCTAGCCGTATTTTTTTTTATAAAAAAGATACACAAGACAGCAAAATGTAATAAATAATCAAAGGGTTAAATCAAATAACGTTATATAGAAATGAACTATAGCAGATCCAATAATCTGAATATATCTCGATAATCCAACACTTTTGCCGGGGACGGACAATGTCGGATTAATGGCGCTCTACTGTACATGTAGCTCCTGTTCCAATGCCTTTGAAGATTCACAAGTAGCCCATGTACACGGTCCTTCATGGTGTAGATGAAGGACTATAAAATACAATAGAATTGGACACACTTTTCAATGACCTTTTCAGACTTTCAATTCAGTTGCTCTCAGCTGGGACCATGGAATTAACGTAGCTCTGAAGTCCCTGTCTGTCCCACTGGCAGCAAACTTTCCCATTGTTATCATCACCACCTGAAAGTAGTAAAAGTAAATACATGTATATATAATATGATGCATGTATTTCTTATGAACTAACTTTGACTGTTTCTTTTTTCTTTTTCAGGAGATATGCTTGGAGTAGAGCACTTTCGTGCTTGGGAGTTTGAACCTGCTGCCCCTGTTCGGAGCATAGTATTTCCTTACCTGGTGGCTGGACCGTCCATGTCACTGCTAAGGTGGATGAACTCTACAAACATTCATGGCCTGCAGATCACCGCAGTGAAGGTTATCATGGCAACCAGGCTGCCACTCGCATTCTGCAGTGTGTTTGGCTATCTAGCTACCAGTCGCCTCTCTCTGACGTTTGGGGCAGACGAGTACCTGAGCACTGTACTGTGGTGCAGCTCTTATGTAACATGGGCATACTTCACCAGAACATTTTCAAACACGGTGGAGGCTGTCCTTTTGGCAGTTGTATTGCTTCTAATTTTGTCTTCTCCAGGTTTGAAAAGGACTGTCCATGTGCATGTGAACACAAAGACACAGTTATCACCTGCTGACAATGGCAGCAACAAAGGAGCTGAAGATGACAAAAGTAATGAGGGTAGCAAAAGCGATGGTAAAGGAAAGAAAAAGAAAAATGTTGTAAAAGAGCAAATAAAAAGTTCATCTGAGCTTAGTAAGGTATCAAAGTCTGGACAAAAGTCTATCCCAACTCCGAAAGTAAAAGCCTTTCTTCTGGGTGTGTTCATAGTGGCTGGCTTCTTCAACAGACCCACTTTTCCTGTGTTTGTTGTCATGCCTGTTCTGTTGTGGTTGTACAGTCTAAAGAATTATTGCTTCAGTGGGAGAAGTGTTTTTAACTTACTCGGAGTTTGCTTTACCATGAGTTTTGGAGCAGTTGTTACATTTTGTGGATTTGTTGTGGCTGATACCCTGTATTTCAACCCAGAATTTCTGCACACCCTCTCTGACTCTCTTCCAAAAGTCCTGGACAGTAGCGCTTCTTTTGATTCCATTTCTACAACCATTAAAGATCTTGCCTCCACCCTTACTGTCACACCATGGAATTTCATCCAGTACAATCTAAAAACAGAAAACTTGGCTCAGCATGGCCTTCACCCTCACTACACACATGCACTAGTCAACCTCCCACTGCTGACTGGCCCGCTGTATGTACCTATCATAATCATGTCAGTGCTGTCTCTTCTACAATGTGTTACCAGACAGAGTAGCACTAAGGATGGACTCCCCAACAACCTCTGGCTCTCTGTTATGATGATCCTACCTGTTACAGCTTTGTCTATATTTCCTCACCAGGAGCCTAGATTTCTTATCCCTCTCTTGCCAGTTTTTATTGTGCTTGGAACAAAGATTGTTTCAGCCATGGCTCCGGCTAAATTGTCTTTCTTTGCACTATGGGCGTTCTTCAACATTTTCCTTGGTCTTGTTTATGGTTATTTGCACCAAGCTGCTCTCATCCCTGCGATGTCTATTTACCAGCAGAAGTTGTCTTCTTCACCTACTCCGACAAGCCAGCATCACGCAATTTTCTACAAGACGTATCCACCTCCTCGCCACCTTTTGCTGGTACAGCCTCAAAACACACCGTTAAAAATCCATGACTTAGCTGGGGCTCGTGCGTATGCTGCGATTGAGCTCATTAAAAATATCAAATCGGACTGTGTTCGCAACAAGACCAAATGCCAATTGTACGTCTTTGTGCCCTCCACTGTGAGTCCAAGGCTCACGGATGATTTGTCATCGTACAAGATTAGCATGACAAGCATTTGCCCTCACTTGTCTATGGAGTCTCCCCCAAGATTCCGTGCTTGGTGGTCAAAGAGGCTGAGCTTTGATGAGTTTGTTATGGACTTTTGTCTCCAAGTCTTGAGAATATCTTGATGAAAGCAGTCTGCACAACTACTTAGTGGGTGGAAATAAAATAAAATGAGGATACACTTAAAACATATTATAGAGTGTTTTATGCTACATGTAGTACGTTAGTAACGCAAGATGTTGATGCACATATGACTGTGACACTATCAAATCAATGAGAAATATTTCATGAAAAGATTCAGTGAAACAAGCTTATTTTTATCACAAGACTTGAACTTCCTATAAGGAGCAGGAGGTCATGAGCAGCCCAGGCATGGGTTCCACTCCTGATGTTATCAAACCTAAGGACGTAAACATTGTAATGGAAGTTTGGCAGCTGCTCCATCAGACGCCTGATGTTTTGAGACCAATGCTAAAATTGGGCCACTGGTATCAGTACAGTAGTAATGTAACTGAGTATGACATTTAAGTTGTGTTCCATCTTCTACATGTTGCAATATTGATTTGACTTTGTTACACAGCCACTGATAACTTTTTTAGTTTATGACCCTAATATCACCAAAGATTTTGAAATTTGTGCAGTCCGCTATTTTGACATTTACTGAAAGAGGAAGTTATTATAGATTTTCAACAAAGTGGGCTGCACTGCCATTTATAGCTGTGGAAGCAGTAGAAGGTAACCTATACCACAAAATAATGACAGTAATCCTGATCTCATTGTCAACTGATTTGTATTGCTAGTTTTAAATTCATATATTTCTTTGAAAACTGTTGTATTGTTCATGTGTGCTTAAAAAATGTACTCCTTCAGATCTGTATTCTGTATTAAATTAATAAACAATACCTACTATTGATATGCAGAGAAGATTTACAGCTCATGTTATGTGAGAAAATGTGTTGACTTGAAACAATGTTTTAGTTTGGATTCTCATATCCACTCTTGTCCATAATGTATTGGCTCGCAGTCGTTTCCAGCAGAATATTTTTATGACCTTGCATCTTGAGAGATGGTGTAAGAGACAGGCTACTTTGACCCTGCCAGGGCCAACTGGAGTTGAGAGGGATGGATCCCAGCAAATAGATGCAGGTGCTTGTCCCCACTTGGGAATCAAACTTTGGTCTTCTGCACGGTTTACAAAGAACCAAGCCATTACATCACAGATTTCGATTTATCCATTCTTCCCTCTCCTCATAAATGACATGAGCCCAGGAAAGAAGTCTATGTGATTTGCAGTTCGGTAGAGCTTGTATGATACAAATTGAATTAGGGTTGAGCTTTATTTTAGTTAGCGAAGTTCCTGGTGTTAAAAACAGCAAAGTAGATCCTAAAATATAATCTCTAGCGCTTTTCATTTGTAATTCGAAATAAAAACTCAGTCATTTGAAAGCTCATTTCAGGCTTTATCAAGGATGGAAATTTGAAAAGTGGATTTAGAAAACTGCTTTAAAACACTGAGACAGTATGAATGCGATATGTTTCTTATTCTAGGTCCAGTTGGATCACAAAACAAGTAGGCATAGCATCTTTTCTTTCTTAACTTAATACCTTGTCCTCTGCCACCTGTTGTTGTTTTTTATACATTGTACACCTGTGTTTTGTACTTTTCTTTCTTAATGCCTTTTCTTCTTCCACCTGTTGTTTTTTTATACATGATTGTATACCTGTGTTTTGTACTTTTCTTTCTTTACACTTTGTCCTCTGGTTGCTTTTTTCCTGATATTCTTCTTTACAGTTCTTAAAGTTAAAGAATCTCTACCTTGTTATATAATAACTTTTATTTTTTTCTGTCTCATAATATGTTGGGAGCAACCATTATTTTTGTATAAAACGAGCGTCTCGAGAGAACATTGTTGACTTTGCATATTTTACTAATAAACTACATGTATGGCTATTGGAATCTTGTAGGCCATACTTTTTTTTTTTCTTTGCAATACGTATGTTCTTATAACTTATAACAACCACATTTGTGTTGCAGCAATCTGAAATCGAGCGCTCGTCAATTTTTCAGCATTTTGAATTATTGGTACATTGTATTTACCCTTGAACATTTCTCTTGCTGGCTGTGATGATATTATCAATTTATCTTGTATTGAAGTTTAGATATTTCCAACTTTGATTGCGTAAGAGTCACCCACTATCATAATCAAAATTAGAGAGAAAATTGCCATTAATGTTTCATGATTTTCAAAATGACACTCTTTTTCTTTCTTCAGACAATATTTGTTAGCATAATGCCCCATAAAATGTGTTTTAAGGGCATGTATGTAGAAGGTTCTAGTTCACAAATAACACTCATGGTAAAAATTGTCTGCGACTCAGAAAAAGGCTGATACATATCTCTGTTCCCCTTGGTTTGATGAGTACTTGATTTCATGGCTATGCAGCATATTTGATTTATTGATAGTACTTTAGTACAGTACATGTACATTGTATACATATTATGTGAGAAAATTTAAAATAATTTTCGTTTTTTTATGTTGTGCCAAACTTGAACAAAAGTCAGCTGTATATTTTCTTTTATACAGAAAAACAATACAATATTGTTCTGAAAAGACTCCTGATATAAGTTTCTCTCATGAAAACCATTGCATTGCAAGGTCTCATCACAGGGGTAACTATCTATGCATTATTAAACCTGAAAATCATTATAAACCTGTATCTCCCACAAGTTGCTAGAAATGTTTTTTGGTAGGCTACATTGCACAGATATTTTTCAATGCAGTGATAAACTACAGCTGCTTTTTGTTAAAATATTCTTTGACTTACGCAAGATTTTAACGGGTTGTTTTTTTTCTTTCATGTCTTGCTTGATTTGAAAAACAAGATAACATGGGCAATATAGAGTGGCCCCACTTGGTTTCAACTACACATGTATAAATAACATAGTTTTGAGAATTATTACCAATGATATGATAAGCTTTGATTTACCAGTTTTCCAAAAATGTAGCACTGTACTGTTGGTAGCACATGTACTAGTAGTAGGCCTACATGTAGTACACTGCGGCTAGATATTTTCTTGAGAATAGAAAATTAGTAGTATTTTCTCACACTACAATGCTTCCATATTTTTGCATGCAATTTTGTACCTACCGGTACTTAATTTGAGTGATCAAAATCAAAGAAATAAAATTGTATGTTGTATTGAAACTTGATTTCCTTCTGACAATGTCAGCAGCCTTCTCCCAGAGTTGCAAGTTTTCTTCTCAGTGTTGGTTTTGGCTTAACATCTCTTGCAACACTGTAAGTGCTGTAACTGTAAGTGCAAGATCATTTAAGGAATGAGCTACGTCAACCCTGCCTGTGAAAGCTAATCCTGAGAAGGACGGATCCCTGTAGAAAGTCGCAGCTGTTCATCCCCACATGGGAATCAAATTCAGGTCTCCTGTGTGATAGTGGGGACTTATTTATTACACCACAGACACTGGTACAGTACATTGCTTTGTATTGGCTTGTGGCTGACATCACAGATTTGACTACCGGCGCTGTGGTGTAATGGTTAGGCCCTTCACCTATCACGCAGAGGGCGTAAGTTCGAGGCCGGCGTGGGCCAGTTTGTTTGATTGAGTATCTGTTTTTCTGCTGGGACATTGTCCCTCTCAGCCCAGATTGGTCTTGACAGGCAGGGTCAAAGCAGCCCGTCCCTTAAATGACCTTTATAGTGTTGCAAGGGATGTTAAGCCAAAACCAAACCAAACAGATTTGACTTTACAAAAAGTAGCCCATCACTGGCATGCAATAAGGCAACAACTCATAGCCCTACTGTTGTTTTTTACACCCTTTGCAACATTATAGAGACAGGCTATTTCAACCCTGCCTTTCAGGACCAACCTAGCCTGAAAGTGAGAGGAACACAATATGATAAACATCCCAGCAGAGGGACGTAGATGTTCGTACTCATTCAATGTAGGCATCAAACGCCCATCCTCCGTTGGATAGGCAAAGAAACTATTACACTACAGACGTTAAGTCCAGTTGCGACACCTTAAAAGGTCATTATAGAGACAGGACCTCCGTTTCAATGTCCATATCAGGCAGGACTGGAGTTGGGAGTCTTTGAAAACTTAAAGAGTCTTGATGAATAGAGGATTTGAACCCTGTAAACTGTAAGATTATTTAAGAAATGGGCTACTTGGACCCTTCCTGTCAGGGCCTACCCGGACTGAGAGGGACAGATCCTAGCACCAAAAAAAAACCCAAAACAAGTGCCTGTCCCTACGTAGGAATCAAATCCGGGACAATTTACACCGGCGTCTGGTGTTATGGCTAGGCAGTTCGCTTGTAACATGGAAGACCTGAGTTCGATCCAAAACGCGGACGATCTCGTTTTTCTGCTGCGATGTTCCACTAGTCTCAGCCTAATTTGGCCCCAATAGCTAGGATCGAAGTAGCCATCTGTTAAATGACTTTACAATGTTGCAAGGGAAGTAAAACCGGTAACCAAACCAAATAGACACACGTGCACAAGCATCTGCAATTTTTCTGCTGGGATTCGTTCCTTGCAGCCCGGGTTGGCCCCAGCATGCAGGGTCAAAGTAGGACATCTCTTACCTAAATGACCTTACACTGTTGCAAGGGACATAAAACTGCTAGTACTAGTGCTAACCATGCCAACCAAACACCACAGACGCCAGGGAAGTTGCTAATGCCATGTCAGTGTCAGGGAAAGTTTTGCCCTGTGCTTTACCTGAGATCATGGTAAAGGCGAAAGTAAGTCCCATTGGTGGAACCAGAGTCTGTGTCTCTTGATCTTCCACACATAGGATGTGAGTTTAAGGCCTGCGAGGGGCAATAAGGTTGAGTTATTTCCGGTTTTTCAGCTGGGATACTATCCCTCTCAGCCCTGGTTGGCCCTGACAGGCAGGGTTGAAGAAACTCATTTTTAAATGACCTAGTGTTGGAAGAGCCATCAAGCCAAAACCCAAACACCAAAACCTGCCTCCAAGACTCCAAGGGTCTTGCCTGCTCCACCTGGACGGTTCTTCACAATGGGAAGGAGGACAGATAGTAGAGGAGATATAGGCTATGTGTGAAATGCGTGTACATGTATATAAATGAATTTCCCCTCGGGGACAAATAAAGATGACTTTTTTTTTTCTTTTTTAAAACAGAACCAACAATGTGTGTTTTTGCTAAGTTCCATTTATTAACAACTTTTGATAAACTTTTCAAGTCCAATGTTCCATCACATTGCAACAATTCCAAATACCCTGCAGGACACTCAGAGGGAAGGGGACATTGGTGGGAGAGAGAAATGATAACCTGTAAGTAGATTCACATAAGGCAAGCACTTCCTTTCTATATACATGATGTATAACTTGGTATAACCAACAGAGCATTCAATATGCTGATTCTGAATGCAGTCTAGCACACACATAGGGAAATCCACAGGGACGCTGAAATCTTTTTGTCATGTGCGAATTTTGCAATGTGTGCGAATATTCATAATTACATCTACATTTTATTATTACAGTTAATAATGTTGCGTTCCAAATTCTACAAGCTTTTCCAACTGCGAGAAACAGTTATTTTTCGGTCATTGAATGGAATGGGGTTTTAGTTAGCTCTTGTTTTTTCGTACTCTAGGTCTTGCTCTGTGTAGTGTGTCTTGTGTGCTAACACGCATTTCTTTACTGTAGTGGTACCGGGCCTTCGTAGAACCATAGATTCCCTGAAGAGCAGTTGTAAGTGTTACATGTTTGAGTTGTTTGCTTTACAACAGACTAGCCCTTTTGTATGCTTTAGCCCTCCCCAAAAGGCATTTAATTTACGCACACAACCTAAGTGTGTAGGTCTACCGCGGAAAACTTCTGTGGCAAAAGCATCGGCCATAATCAGTATCAGTAGTATCAGGCATGCTTGAACACATGTCATTGGCCTACTCGCCCCCCTCTGCACTAGTTGCGAGGTCAATCACCTTCATTAACACTCCTCACCCACTCTCACTCTCATCATGGTGGCCTTAAATGACAAATTTGTGGGTTGTTTTTACTTAAGAGCTGGCCTCCCAATGCCAATTTGTTTTCGCTATGTACGAAGTGGTTTACCCTATGTGCGTTTTACAAAAGCAAAAAAATTCAGGACCTAAAAAATCGTTCGCTATGAACGAATTTCGTTATGTACAGTTTCACTATGTGCTTCCTAGACTGTATAGCCCACACATCAAGGCCTGTATTCCCATGACCAGAATTTTAAAAATATGGACAACAGAGTGAATTTTCACTCAGTCTCAAAGGAGTTGGACAATGAAGGCTTCACAATACCAAGTGGTGACCTAGTAGTTAATGATTTACATACAGGTAATGTCAGTTGTCAAGGTTTGCAAAAAAGTTTTAAAAAACCCAGAAGACAACCGTCCCAATGGCTTGGCTCACAACATTTTCAGGCATAAAACATTGGAAATTTTCTGAACTCAAGACTGTTGAATAATTTTTCAAATTAAATGCACAACACACTAGGCATTCAAAAGACGAAAATGTACAAAATGAAAAACTTCTGAGCCACTAGTGGTGTTCTTGTGAAGAATGTATGAGTTTTAAACCCAGAGACAAATATTAACACGAGGTTTTCTTTTCATCATACAGAACAATGGGCCTACACTAACAACAGGGGGACTTTGTATGACAACTATCAGTTGTTGCAAACTCTTGTTATCTGTGGTCTGTGTTTTTTGCCATTTTTTGGGCCGAAATTTGCAGCTAATTTTTCAAAAATTTGCCACAAAATTTGCG
>JAUKPP010267675.1:0-11427 GCA_032273245.1 Phyllaplysia taylori
TACTACTACCTTCTTAAACCATTGAAAAAAAACTAAAAAATTGTGTAACTTGGGTAATTTAACCATAAAAACTGCCTCTGTTCCAAACACAATTTTCTCACACTCCTAGATTGAATGATATTGTGGACACAATAAAAAATATGTATGACACAGGTATCTTTATCACTAGCATTTCTGCTTGAATCTAGTCTTTGCAATTTCAGCCCAAGAGCCCAATTTCTAAATGTCATTTCTTTACAAATTTCCAGAGACTATAGGTCAACTCCACTCCTCTAAATAATACCAGAACTTCCTTCACAAGCTTTTTACTTAAGTATGTTGATAAAGGGTCCCAGTCTGCATCTATGCTATTATGCAACAATCCAAGAATCCATGATAGACTCAAAAATTCACATCAATTCTACAGGGTTTTTTAAATACAAAATTCAAAGCCACTCAAAAAGAATCAGCTTTCTCTTGAAAGAATAATTTGCTTTACATGAATTTGAATGTGCACTTTTCAATGAAATTATGAAAAAAATATAAAGGTGGAGAAGAATCATGATATGCTAAGACAATATTTCATTGACCCTGAAAGAAAATTGTCTTGGCCTTACAAGAGTGGTACTAACACATTTAGATACATATAGAGAACTAAATGTGGTTTTTGCATAAACATGTATATATAAATATAATATGAATTACCATTGGAAATTAATGATAAACAGTGTAAAAAAAAGTCAGCAAGTGTGCCTAAAATAATTCTTCAAAGAATAACTTACCTTCCACAACATTCACAATCTTGACGGTAAAAGAGATGGTCAGACCAAGGTCGCACTGCTCAATATCCCACAAGCATCCAGTTCCGGCTGGGAATTGCACAAACTGGTCGACTCCATTAAGCTGAGCCATAAGTCCTCCTTGAGGTCCAGGGATCAACACAGGCAGCACCGCGCCACTGACAGTGAGGTTCAGTTGAGTTGTGATCAACAGCTGGAGCTGTATGAGGATCTCGAGGAATACCAGACGTGTGCGGTCCACCTCATCCACTGTGATAGGGAATTAAAGTAAATGTGATGAGAATGGAGTTTAAAAAAGCCTGAAGGCACTAATAGTTCAGTCCCATACTCAGTATTTATGTTAGAAAAACCCAGGCTTATATTTAATGCAGTGCACTGAGGCAGCTGATCTGCTCCCCTCCCCCCTCATTGGGAAAATCAGCTGTTCTATATGAGTCGGGGACAGATCTATTGTCTGTTGTGCAGTCAAAAACTTGAGGAATGAAATCCCATTTTCATTCTTAGACTCGAGTAGAGAATACTGCAGAATGTCTAGGGTGGGATGTACGGAGCTAATCAACCTTCAGTTGCTACTAAATGCTCCGCGCAACTGTAGCGAAAATACAACATGAGAAATTTTCAGCTCTTAACACACCCTACTAGCACGTGATTTTTATCTATTGCAAGTATGATGGATTATGAAGTGGAGCATTTAGTAGCGACTAAGCGTTGACTAGCTTCGTGCATCCCAGTACTCATCCCAAACTTGATACACACATGTCAAGGACAAACAATTAATTTGTTTTGTTCTTCCTTAGAAGTTATAAGGCTCTATCAACACATACGTAATTTTAGCACTGGGAAAGATATCAGGAAAGTAGTGAGACATAAAAAGAAGGAGGAGAAGCAGACAACAGCAGAATGCCTTCCTGCCACTAGCTTGTCAACAAATTCAATCCAGATCACGAATCTCTCTCCATAATAGGGTAAATGGTACTTAACATAATGCTGGGCGTAACTTTTTCTTTGATCAATCTGAGCTTCTAACAACAGCTAGAGAGAATTAATCAAACAATTACTCATCTCCGACTGAAATATTTTCAAAGGGAGAGTCTTCGAACGTTGTCATAACAAAAACATCAACAATTTAAGCAGCAATAACAACAAGAAGCATAGAGATTGCTGTATTCTTGAAATTAAAATAATTTGACATAAAGCTCAATGTATACATATGTAAGTAAGGTCTCCTTTGAAATTTTAAGGGTGACCGCGAAGTAATATTTGAAGTATTAAAAATCTTGGATCTCGCAAACAAAGTAAAGAATAATAATCCATTTTGAGATGCGTTAACATTAAAAATCTTTAAGTGCTCAGTGTCTTAAAAAAATTGTTACCTGTTATGGATGTCCAGTCATTCTTGTTTGCCAAGCTGCATTTCTGTGCGGCATTCTCTGGGTTGGTGAAACCTTCCTCATAACATTCACCGCTGATCACACAGACATCAGACTGTTCATGGGAGGAGGGAAAGGTTCAATTACTTTATATAATCAAGTTTTGTTTGGAAACAAGGACTTAGGCTTATGGTGATATTGGTTGCTACATTTTGGTCTTTAAGTTGTTTGCAGAGAAGAAAATAAGGTCTTGAATTGTAATAAACTTTCAGCAAGTGTTTCTTCAAGTCACAAATTTAGCCCTTGTACAGTGGCTGTCATGATATTGTTATGCTGTAGCAGTATTCGTTGGTTGCTTTGCACAAGGGCGAATAGTACTAGGACTGTAGTGGGATATTCGTATCTTTGCTAAACAATCAGCGAATTCTATACAAATGTCGTTCAACCAGTCTGAATGAGGAGTAAGTCGTGTTTTGACCATGGAGAGTTATTGGTACCAACAGATTTTTTTGTTTTCCTTTGAAATAGAGAAAAAATCATCCTGCCAGCTTGATTTAACGTTGAGATATGATTGCTTAAATTTGCTCTACCATACAGCCAAGCGAGAACAGAAAAGGGGGATAAAGACAGCTTCATGGCCAGACAATGTACTCTGGGCAAATATGAGTGTAAATTTTATCCAACGCGGTGACCGAGTTTCCCCAAGGATCTATAATGAAACCATTCAAATCTGAAGACACTTTTAGATACTGCAACAAAAAGGAAATTACTTCTGAGCACGCAGATTTACTTTGAAGGGCTTTGAAGGGCTTTTTCTTCACTTCATGACCTTCAACTTTTGACTTATTTGGACAAATCAAAAGACAAATACGTCTTTAAAATGTCAATAGTCTTATTAATGCTAAGACTGGTCAAACAATCATACAAAGAATGATGAAAAAGAAAATGTGGCAATGAATGATACTGACAGCAAACATTCCAAAGTAAAAAGGCTTGATGCTCACAGGGCAAGATCAGGCAATGCCAAACAAGGAAAATTTATGTAATTTGTCTCCAACTTCAAAAGCATTTTTTTCTTCTTTCATTTAAGGCAACTTTGACATAAATATCTTATTTCCTTCTTCACAAGTAGGGCTTCTTTCCTAATGTGCAATAAGACAAGACATCCGTCACAGATTGACGACAGAAATCTATTGAATAAGGTCTTTTATGAGTCATGTCTCATTTGAACATGGAATACAATTTTTCCTTTCCGATCAAAATGTTTGAATAAAGAAAAAGTATATTTTTTACTTTCTAAGGTATTGAAATCGAGATCTTTGACAACACCCTTTTGGGGATAAACACCAATAATAAAGGTAACAATAGGAGGAAATGCCAAAGAGAATCCTTACCCGTTCTTCACATTTGGTGGCACTGCAAGTCTGGCAGAAGGAGTTGAAAGTTATCAGTGTCAATGGCGGGTTGCTGAAAACGTCCCCAACATTGGTGCATTTGATGGTCATCAGTTGGAAATCTCCGACAAAGATAGAGATGATCTCGCCACCCAGGAAAGTGGCACCGACAATCGTGCTGTTTCCAGTCTCTTCAAAGCCAGCATTGGTTATCTGTGGATAACACCAAGAATACTTCAGATTAGAGCCATGATTAAGACAAACCTAAAACAAACTGCTTTCCCTGACATCTTGAATCACCATCTAGATGATGGCGGCAATGAGGATAAGGATGCCTTGAATTTATAAAGGTGTATAAAGGGTAGGGAAAGAAAAAAAGAAAGAAAAAGGGACAGGGATAGGGAGAGAGAGAGATAGAGAGTGAGAGAGAGAGTGAACGAGAGAGATAGGGAGAGAAACAGAGAGAGATGGGGAGAGAACAAGAGGGTGTGTGTATGCTTGTTCGTTTGGGATTAAGTCCTAGCTGAGGTCATTTGAAATAAAAATGAATTTGAAAAAATTCAGCTATTTAAATTTTCTATAACATACCTAAACCTTCCTGATAAACACAAGGCACATTGACTTTTCCAAAAGACTGAGAATGATTGGTCCCCAACAGAAGGTAAATCGATGAAGGAAAAAATAGCACTAACTCAAAGTAATCTTGGAACTTTAACTCACCCTCAATTCCATCAGTTCGCATCTCAGTGTGGCTGTTTGGGCAAATCCAATTCCGTAAATTTCTGCGTATGAGCAATTTCTCTGACTCTTGTCACACAGCTGGCCCCCATCAATTGATATCAATGTTGGCACCTCGGTCAAATCCACACTGCAGTCATCTCCAGCAAATCCGTCAAAACAGACACACAGACCTGGACGAGTCATTACAGAGGTTGAAAGTCAGAAATGTAAAAATTGAAGCAATGGTGTAAATAGAAAAGCAAAAATGTTGCACATATACAAGAAAATGTAATCCATCAAAAAGAGCAATCTCCACTAGTGGTAAGGAGTAACTTATTTATAGAGGCTCCAGCCTTTGGCTCTTCTAGCCTCAGAGGAAATCTTTCTTTGTTCATCATAAAAAAAAGAACTTCTTAGGGTCTGCTTTTTTCAGTGTCACACCAGCTCTATCTTGAAGTAAGAAATAGTTTGCATTTTTCAAAAACAGATTCTTGTCAAACACAGTTTGTGAGTTTTACAGAGCAAACAAACTTTCCAACCTCTAAGCAAAATTAGAGAGGTTAACTTGCTGTCCAATACAAAATAAAAAACAAACTAAACTATGGCGTGGTCTTTACCGAAGGAGCAATTTCCATTGTTACTGCAGTCATTTGGACAGAGCTTGTCGACAACAGGGGGTAGTTGAGGTACACCAGTGTCAGTGTCTAGCCAGCTGTCGATGTCCACCTCAATGACAATCTGGCACTGTTGTCTGATGCTGTCAATGGCAATATCTGTCCAGCTCTGATCACCTGTGATCTTTTCATCAGAACAGAAAAACTGGCTTAAGTTTATGCAATTTAAAGTACATGATTAGACTTGATGAATATTTCACACAAAAATGAATTGCATATACACTATTTAAAATAAAAAGGAAATGTCAGTGCTCACAATGTATAAATGGATACAAAAAACTCCGCATAGGCCTGGGAGCTAAAATTTGATTTTTCTAACATAGAAAATTGACTCACTGATGGTTTAGGTGCTTATATTTTATCAGGGTATTTGTTACTAATGTAACCACCTATGCTATCAAACAAAGGAAAAATGTCCACAAAAAAAATCCAGAAGTCTGCAAAATGAATAAGTAATATTATGTCTCGCTGTGGGTTTGACAAAGTCAGATGGCAAAATGTATCAAGAGCATTGTTTCTTGTAATCTTTTCTTTACATAAACTACTTTAAAATCTAGTACCATATTTAGCATTAGCATCCATAGAGAGTCAATCTAAATACATGCTCTTGTAATTATTTCATCAGGGACCTAATGGTTTTAGGCTATAGAACTGACGCTCACCACATAATCTCTGGCACAGAATTCTATGGCATCTTGGAACCTGTTGCCGAGGACATTTTGACATTGCGCAATTGACGATGCTGCAGATATCAACGTCTGGCAGTACTGTGTGGCAACCTCTATGGTGACTGTAGTTTCAACCAACTGAAATGACATGCAAGGTAGAATAGGTATACATCAAGTGGATTTTATGAAAAGAAAATATGGAGCTTTGAACACACACCCAGAGCCCTGATAACTTTGAAAATTATCCCTAAAGATTCAACCCCCAAATATGCATTTGGAGGTAGGTGTTTTATAGTCAGATGCCATGACATGAAATGTATAACATACTAGTTGAAGTGTTATTAATACCATGGAATAAAGTTAGAGTTTCTCTGTCGATTTCAAGGATACATAAGAAACTTGCCAATCACAAAAACAAGATTTTATCGAACAGTGGGGTGCTGAAACCGCAATATCTACAATAAACATGAATACATCAAAGAATGCGGGATAGTAATCAGCACTGGAAACTGTGATTGCAAGTTTGTTCACTACAGTACTTACAACATAGATGTAGGTCACGTTGTACTCAAACTCTATTTGAGGCACTGTTGAGGAGCACTTCAGTGGGCTGTCTGGGCTTGCTTCAAATAAGGAACCAGTGATGTCTGTGCCTGAAAACACACAAAAGATCAAAGTCTGGTTGTTTGGTTTTTGGTCCCTTGTAACACTCTAGGGTCATTTCAGAGGGTCCCTTGTAACACTCTAGGGTAATTTAAGAGGCAAGCTCTCAGATAAGACTTTTCTTTTATAGTGAGACATGGAACATTGCAGAAAGAATCAGTTCATGTTAATGCCCTCCAGATGATTAAAAATATCATGAAGGAACTTCCTAAACATAACAACCGGCTGGAAAAAATTGAATAAAGTGTAAGAAAATAAGTGGGGACAAGAACTTAAGGGTGTTCACCTAGAAATCATTATAAAAATATGTCCCTTTTCAGAGAAAAAATCATTATCACCGACATCAGTCTAAACTTAGCCATAAAAATCATCCTAAAGATCCTAAGCCTAAAAAGTTCGTTAGTTTTCAGCTTACCAGCATTAAGTAAGTTTGAGAAAACGTACAAATTCAATATTTTTCATGAAAAAATTCATGACACTCTTGATAAAATTGTGAGGTTGGCAACTGTTAAGAAATGTAATTTGTCTTGCCTATTTCTAAATATTGCCGCTGCATTTAATTATCCGCACATAATCTATTTCACTAGTTTTGATTTATACACTGATAAAGATTGCAAGGCAGTATGTAAGGTTTTCATCTCTGGATAGGAAAATTATGACTTTCATTGGTCATAAGTGTTAAAAATTGAAATGGATAATAGTTGAGGCTATTTCTAGTTTAAATTACTCATAGATGGAAACTATTTCTGAATTTTGGATTATATCTAGATAGCAATCTATGACAACAATGTGCAGATAACTATCTTAGCTTTCTTTAAAATACTCAAAAAAGTTTCCTCCGTCTATGTGACAGAAAATGTCCCCCTCCCATCTCATGTACTCACCCTGGGCAATCTGTCCTCGAGGTGGTTCCCCTGCGTCCTGGTCCTCGTCACAACTCTTTTTACTGCCTTTACAGCTCTTGCCGCCACTCTTTTTGCTTTTGCCGCCGCTCACATCTTCATCCAACTGATCATGGCAGAAAACGTCAACGTGAGTTAGGATTATAAAGTTCTTGCACAAAAGGAAGATTTCCACTTGTAAATTTAAGTTTGGCTTGGTTTGGTTTTGGTACCAGTTTTATGTTCCTTACAACACTCTAAGGCCATTTAAGAGATGGAGCCATCTTGGTTTGATAAAAGTGAGATATGCATCTCTAACAAAACTTGAATATTGTTGTTATTATTCAAGATGAAACTTGAATACGACATAAGTTCTAATTGATTTTAATAGTCCTGTTGGTGAAATCTGTTTCGAAATTGCATGTAAATAATAAACAAAAGAATTCTTACATTGAAGCCCATAATAAGACATAATGCACATAAAATAATAAATGAGCAATTTGAGACAAATCCAATTGGGTGAATTATTGAGTGGGATGGAGAAATGTTTAGTTCATTGCTAGAAAAAGTATATTTCAAAACAAAGACCAACACCCTAAATTTGCCTTGTTATTTTTGCCATAATTCTTGCAACACTTGAAAAAGACTAAAACAGCAGTAACAACCTTTAACATAATCAAAATAAATAACCCCAAACCCTCATTGAAGTGACTTTGAAGTGAAAGAAATATCTGCTTGATATGATCAAATCGAGCACTCATCAATCTTTTTAAACATTGGAGTTATTAGTAATTATGACCATGTACGTTTCTCTTACAATAGTGAAAAAATATGATAGATTGATCTTGAATAGGAATAGAGATATCTTAAATTTTTAAGAGGTTGGAGTCACCACTTACCGAAGAGAAATCAGCAAAAACTGGCCAATAACATTTGGTAGCCTTAAAAATTGCATGTTTTAAAAAAACACAAAAAAACCAATGTTTTTTAGTATAAATCATAATGAAAATTGATTCTTTATGTCTGGGGATCTGAAAAAGCTATCATGGTAAAAAACCGACAGACACTCTAGAAAATACCAATTGCTCTCTTCCCCTTGTTGAAGCGCCTGATTCACATACGTCTCGACACACATGTCTAGGATTGAAGATTCTGAATAAAAAATTCAGCCAGTGCCATTACTTTAAAATTGACAGTGCGACCTACTTCCTGGTCATCCCTCGTGCATTGGAAGACATCTCTGCCACGGCTACATGCGCTCACACCTCCGTACGTGCACTGGCAGTAGTACGGGGTCGCGCCGCCACTCACTGTTGGTGTTCCACAGAAACCAGTGAAGAGAGATTCATTGGCAGGCACTCTGAGGACAAGGAAATTGCAATCCACGTTGAAATCAGTTGGTTGGTTGGTTATTGGGTTAACTCCCCCTTGCAAAAAAACCCCAGCATCAGTGATCTCTGAAATGTTAAATGCAAATTTGCATCTATGAAAAAAACCCTAATGAGTTGTCCAAGGTGAATATTCTCAATGTGCAGCAATGAGTGAAAGTTACCTCCATGACAGGCTGAATTCATCTGGCCTCTTTCCGGTTTCATTTGACAGAATTCCGTCCCCGCGTATGAGGTCATTGGAGTCATCATCATCAAAATTGCCACACAAACCTGTGGAAGTTCATAATACAAATCATATCTGGTGAAAGCTCAGGGTTTTATTGCACTAAAAAATTCAAACAATCCCCAATAGTGCTACAGGAACAATGGTAGCAACAATGACTAGAAAACCCCAAAGCAATGCAACAGTTTTAAAAAGTCTATGAAAAAAAAAAAAAAAATGCAGCACAGCTATGAGTTTCCATACTACATGACTTTAAGGTGGATAGGAAAATAGGTTGCTCTCCAACGGAAATGGTGCTGTGAAGGATCTGATGAGATTCAAGCACAGTGGTGAATGAGGAATTTAAATATGTTGTAAAAAGAAGCATACACAAGGAACTTTTGGGTTTAAAGTGCGTGCTTCTTTTTACAGCGTATATGACTTTATACATACAAGAAAAAGTGCACCTAACTACTCCAACTTTAAAAAGGATTCCAAAAGAAGGTCATGGCAGAGAGAAAAAGAACTTATTATTTTATATTAATAATAAATACAGCCCTGTAAACTCTAAAATGCTAATACAATATTGTCCCATTCATAGAACACAGGCTTTAATAATTACTATTAAAAAAAATAATTTAATTATGCTTCTCAGGTAGAACTCATATCACAATATAATCCGCCACATAAAGTAAATATTATTTTCCTCAGCTAAATTTGCTAGGAAAACATAATGTACCCACCTCGAACTCTTCCCATGCTGGAACCAGCAGCTTTCATCCACAAGTTGATGAAGTTTCTCTTCTTCCTTACTGTGACAAACACAGTGTCTCCGTTGGGCAAGAAAATCTGAAAGAGAAAAGTTTGGTTGAGGGAGATCATATAAGATCAGATCCAAAGCATACTAGTCAACAGATAAAATACAAAAAATGAGATTGGAGGAAAGTCAAGCTACCATATTATTATGCAAACCAATGGCTAAAACAGCCAAAGAAGCTCATGCCTCTATAAATAAATAATTGCTAGACAACAGATGAAAAACTGCTCATCCATGTACCAAACAGCATGCAATCTGACTTAGAGACAAGTCTAGTGAAGATAAGCTGAAAAACCGCCATCCTCAGACTTCTACAACCATGATCAGCTCTGAACATAAATGGATATTACTGGAAAATACAATTTCATTGAGTCTTTTCATTTTAGGAATCCAAACTCAAAAGGCCTGTATTATACGATGGATTACCATTGGATTATGTAGTACGACGCTGAACAGCACAATAGCTCCATAACTCCCTATTCTGCTCTTTCTATGAAGAATATCAAATTTATATGACCTTACTGTGTTCAGGTTGGAAAAGAATACAATCTGATAGTTAAAGAAAGTACAGAATTTGATACATAAAATAGAAAATTTTACAACATAGATGTATCATGTCAATTTAACAGATTCAAATGAAATTTAAATAAATTATGTTTACAAGATTTACATTACAGGGAAAGGATGCTACACCAGAGAGTCTACATTTTGAGAGGAGTAATGGCCAGTGGCAACAGCGCAGCCACGGATTACAATAACTAAATCACCATTCACACTTGCCACATTTTCTTTTGTTCTCTGCACTACGATTGTATGACCCAGATTAGCATTTAGAGGCTTCGTTTTTCCTCTCAAAATAAAAGCCTCTCTCGCTACACTCACTGAATACTGATTATTCTTGAGCTGGTAAATTCTGAATCCTTTCTCCAAAAATCCGTGTCTGTACAGCTTGATGGTGAATGGTGTTGGGTCCTCGCTGTCTGGGTCGGCCGAACACTTGTTCAGTACCACCACATCATCATCGACACGCACGGCTACAGCACAGTTGCAGGAAGCCTTATTATTGCATGAGCGGTAGAAGGCGTGAACCTGAATGAAAAGCGAGAAGTTATAATTATTGGTAGGCATATTTAAAGACATGTCTTGGCTAAAAATCACAATGGGATGAGGGATAATACCAGATTTAAGTAAAGTACAAGTTATGAAAAGCCTTAAATTGAATGAAACTGAGAGATAAATAAATTACAAACACTCAAATAAATTAATAAGTATGTTTAAACTATACTGAAACACCCCCTACCTGCATTTTTACAAATTATGATATTTTTATTTCTTCTAAGACCACAGCAAATGAGGCACACATCTGAGAATCATTTGTTTCAAATCTATTTATATAATGATAATGCTTGAAACAGCGCTTTTACAACAGTTTCCATGATATGTTAAATTTCAGTAAGCCCACTACCGCAATAATAGACAAAAAGTCATTCACAACACAGAAAGATATCAATATGGGCAATGTATCGTACCTCATATGGGAGTGTTGTATGTCTGTACAGGACAAATTCACCCTCAAAGAAGTTGTCGTAGGTGCGTCCATCAAAGGTGGTGATATGAGGGTCGTTGACAGAGCTGCATGTGCTCAGTTTGTCAACATCTTGGACAGTCAGCTGTAATCAAGTGCAGAGAAAATGTTTTGAAATTCATCACTTTGAACATCTTCCCTGCATCATAACACATGTAGAGTCTTTTTTATCTGGGTAGGCTGCCCAACTAAACAAGCAACTATTTTCATATGTCTGTGGGGCTGACAAAACCATGTGCTTGTCAGTGAAGAAAACAACAACCCAACAACCCAGCGCCCCCCC
>JAUKPP010267686.1:0-11426 GCA_032273245.1 Phyllaplysia taylori
TCGAATCGAGTTGCCACCTCTGACTAAAGAAATTCATTGATAAATGTGCTTTTTTAGGGACCATTCTTGACAGGCGGGTACCTTATTTTTCCCGCGAACTGGGGTCTTGAAAAAAATTTCAAGAATTTGGTGGGGACCCTGTAATAGGACGCTTAGAAATGAGTGTTGCATTGTCTTAGAAAAAGATTCCCAGTTAAGATTGCAGGTTTCTTGTTGGCTTCTTTTTTTTTTTAATCCCTAGTAGGTTTCATCCTTGCTATGCTATGAAATAGTGCTTTAGATTTTTAAATATGTTTCCTCATGAAAACAAAGTCAAAGGGAATCTGAAGTGTGAAATATTTTCCTTTACACAGGCTCAAGATATGTCAGTTGGCTGCCAAGTTTCTCTGTGGAGGTGACCCATACAAACCTCCTGCCTGGTCAGCAGGCTCATGCCACTCAGACCTCACAGTTGGACAATATGGCACGAGAGGTGCAGGTTGTGTTCCCCAGCATTCCTCAGCAGGTCATCATGGAGGACTTGCGTGTCACTCGTTCCGTTGACCTTACGATTGATAACATCCTGGAGGGACGACTTACAATTCCACCACAGGTGAAGATTTCACAAACTTTGTTGAATATGGTAGTTGGTGGGTGGAAGACAGCACTCCACTTTTTATTGACCCTGCTTGGCTTACCATTTATCACCTCATAGATAAAAGTTTCAAGTAGTCTTGTCTTATGTTTAGATTGCATAAGGTGGTTCATTCTCCACACTTTCCTGTTCCTTATTCATATCTTCCTTTTGGAGTATAATATGTCATTGTAGGTTTGGGGCTGTTTTTGGTTTGATTCATTTGTCCCTATTATCTGGACCAGTAATCCCTAACCTTTCAAGACTCACTGAACCCCTCATGCTTCACTTACATGCCTCCACCGAACCCGTTATAATGGGGAAATATGTAATATGCTTACTTTCGCTGTGTACTGTGCATATTTTGACCCCTGCTGAGCTCTGTAGAATGACTCGCCAAACCCGCTGGGGTTTATTCCAACCCTTAACGCTTTCAGCCCTAGTTTCCCTGAGCTGAACATCTCCCTTTGCCTGAGCTTCTGGGCAAAATTTGTCAAAAATCGACTAGGAGTACAGCTACAGGAATACCATGAAAACCAATGATCATAAACAGACAAACAAGATACAAATGACAGAAAATTTAACATTAGTGCCAATATTCCTATTTTTTGTGCCTAACCACCCAGCATGTTGAGCAAAATTCTACATTAACTGCTCACAATTCATGCTTGCATGGGTGCAGCCATTTGCAAAAATGTAATTCCAAACAGGTTTAGAAGGCCTCTTGTGATTGAATGAGTTATAGTCAGCTTTTGTCAGCCTTGTTTACAAGTGTGACCCGATTGCTGGAATACCGGGAACCCGGCACAGAGGCCACATTACTCATTCCTGGTGAACCAGGAACCTAGGCTGAAAGAGTTTAGAGATGCTATAAATCAGTTTTCTTAATAACAATCCCAGTAAACAGTGCTTACAATAAATACAGTTGCAAAATGATGTTCTGACTTATTTCATCTATGGCAGTGGTGAAACTTAGAAAGTTTTTACTTTTGTAAGTAGTTTCATCAATTAAATGATCTATTGCATTTATATAACATGTATATTCATGCATGAAAGCGGCTGTATGTGCTTGTGCAATCTTTCATTTCCCCATTAATTCATTACCATACATATTCATGGTTTTGTCTTTTTCTTCCACCAGGTGGCCAGTATCGGCACTGGATCATCCGCTACATCTGATGTCACACAGGTACCTTGCTACCCTTCTGGGGATGATTTTCTAAATAAAAAAGTCATAGTGTCCTTCCTGAGGTAATGTAGGGCCCATCTTGCAAGCTTCCTGGATTGTTGTTGTCTCTTGCCCTTGGATTTCTCTAGAATTGTGTCTACTATCATCCTTACAGGCACAGTGATAAAAAAACCCCAGGTTATTTATCTTCAAATGACCTCATGTAGTGTTGCAAATGGCTTTAAATCCAACCAATGGCTGCAGCACTTTTATATTGTGATCTGGTCGTCCCCCCTCCCCTCCTCAAAGAAACTTTCATTCAGAAGGAGACTAGAAAGGTTCTTTTACACATACAAAGTCAGTGTATCAATTCAATGAAAACAGAAAACAAAGGATATATGATATGTAAAAAAAAAGAAAAGATAATGCCGCATAGAGAGTGTCGGTTGTTGTTTATTGAATAACGAATCTTCTGTTAATCTTCATTCTCTCGAGGTTGCTCCATCCACGTCCCCCCAGCCCATCATGAGTGCAGACATAGCAGAAGAGTCCAGCGCAGACTGTGAGTTACGAGAGCTGATTCCCCGAGCTGAGCCACCATCATCAGAGCAAAGTGAAAGCCAGTGAGTCTTCTTTAGAGCTACTCCTTCTAATTTCTTAAACCGTGGATTGTTCTATAACTTTATATCTCTTATTGCAAGGTATCTCCGATTACCGGCGTTTGTGGTGTAATGGTTAGGCTCTTTGTCTTTCACACGGACGATCCGAGTTATACTACATGTCCAGACGAGCATCTGCATCTTTCTGCTAGGATCGATCTGTCCCTGTAAGCGTAGTTGGTCAGCCCATTTCTTATTGACTTTAGAGCGTTTCTAGGGATGGAAAATAAATACAAAATCAAGACACATCTCCTTTTTTGAGTGCTGTTCATTTCCCTTGCAGACACCGTGGCAGTTGAAACATTTTGCCCTGATTTTATTTCACTTCCCATGAAGAGTCATACACCATTGTATGACTTTGCTCCAACCTTTTGTGTGTGTAGAAAAGCAACAAAGCAACAAAAAGTGGTCATTATTTACCTTAATGGGGATATATCTTTCTTTTTTTTTTTTCAGAAACGACACTTTAAAATTCATACAGGTGATTACACAATAACTCCACTAATTAGTTGCAGACACATCCCATTTACTCAGTGCAGCACTATACATGTGAAAGATCTGCAAAAACAACCTACATCACCAACTAAAAGCCCTCTCATTGTTTTTTCCTTTGTCCACAGAGACTTTGCCAGTAACATTACAGCTGGGGGGAGGTTCTCCAAGTCAGCTTCAGAACGTATGAGTATGTTAGAACAAAGGAAGCAGGCTATGGTGGAACAAGCTAGGAGGTAGGCTTTCATTATCATATTTCTCACTTTAATTTTCGGGGGGGGGGGGGGGGGGGGGGTCTATTACCAGCAATTTATGTAAGTCCACCAGACAATGTATGAGATGATCTTTTTTCCTTTCTGGTTATGGATTTCACACCATTTCCATAGGTGTGGTCTTTGTAAATGATCTGTATTTCTATTACCGGTATATGAATGAAGGTTTTGAAAGGGCCAAGTGTTAGTTGAGCATAGGTGTGGTCTTTGAAAATTATCTGCATTTCCATTATTGTCAACCTTTCAGCCTAAATGTTGACAAGTCTTCTCCTTAACTGGTACAGAATTTTGCAACAAGCCTCAAATGCAATTGTGGTCAAATAAATTTCTTCTTACAATAATATAGAATTAAAGCATGCTCTTGGAAAATAATTTTTATCATAATTGACAAGCTTCCGAGTCAATTACGATCGAAAAAAACAAGCACATATTTTTCAAGATCATGCCATAAAGTTGTTATTACACCCCTTCAGGATCTAATATAACCATAATTTGCTGAAAAAGCATCAAATCTTTAACTGAAAAAATAGAAGGGAACAGTAAGAGGACATGCTTTCATTCTAACTTTTGATTTATTTTCAACACAGCGCCCACTCTCTGAAACTTTGTTGCTATGTTGTGACGTTGAGTAAAGATGCATTCCATTTTGATGACGTAGGTTCTTTTCGTGGACCACCGCCCCTTTACTTCTACCATATTTTAGTATGGTTTGACTGAAATCGAAACCAGATGAGGGCCTATTAAGAACTCAAAATTAAGACCGGATGAGTGCCACCTATGGGCCCATAAAAGCACTGCAACCATAATGCAATTCGCATGCCACTTATGGGTCTCTATTGGCACTCTTACGTACAAAAGAACAAATAAGGAAGAACTGGCTAGGGGTGTAATAATGGAATGATTGATATCATGTTTCAAAATTTGTTCTTCAGGCGGTATCAGACCAAGCAGGAGAAAGCTGGTGAAGATTCCACAACTACCACTCCATCACAGAGCTCGACCACACAGGAAGGTGACCCCGATACATTGTTGCCGAGCTCAAGCACAATTTCCACTGAGAACGACTCAAATTGGGATGAGCAGACGAGGAGGAGAGCTCTTTTGCTTGAGGCCACCCAGAGACGTTTAGACCTCAACAACACAAGCTGAGTGGGCAGCACAACAGAGCCTGACTGTGTAGATACATCTCTGTGCCCTAATCCTGGCCTGGATATAGGCTTCAACTTCTGTTCGGAACCTTGTTTGGCCCTTGCTGTGCATGAAAAGATACAAATATCTTTCTTATTAAAAGAGAGGTGGTAAAGGTTCTGACGTTGCTTTTGTATAAAAAGCAGAGAGTTTTGAAAAGTATTGTATATACTCGTATAAAAAGACACAGAGTTTTCCCAAAATTTTGCCTGTGCAAGTCTCCCCCTGTCTTAAACTATACACCAGATATTTTCAGTAATCAATATTCAATCGCCGAAACAAGGGTGACAACACTAATGAAAGGGGGCAAACTTGCAAGAGTCAAAATCTACCCCGTCTTATCTACAAGTCATCTTATACACGAGTATATACATTATTCTTTCAGATGAATCAAGAATCCGGACAGAGAAAGATATGCACAGAGTTGGACAAATTTCAGAAAGCACTCAGTATATGTAGGGCTCTCTGGCATTTCTTGATTCATATCTTTCATCAAAGCTACATTCTTGCTTCAAACTACAGGATTTGTTCATTGGGATGGCTCTATTTGATTGGAGCATTGAGCAAACAGATGCAATGGGATAACCTTTGAGGTTTATTTTTTCAAGGGTTCTCAAGAACTTGTAATATTGATAGATACAGAGTGTCTTGAAACATTGTGTGAATAGAAGTAGACAGCAGATGATTGATATTATACCTGCTGCAAGCAATACTGATCCCAGCAGATTTACAAGATGCAGCCCATAATAATATTGAGTCATAATATGCAGTCTCAATAAGGTAGCCTTTTTGTGAGTCAGTTGTCCTGTTTCGCAAAATTTTATCCGTCAAATCCTTTGGGATCCCAGATTGCAGTATCTTTGTTGGAGAGCCACTTTCATCCTTGTCTTTTTGCAAAATGTTATCACACTGAGCAGTTTCATCTTGGAAAGCATACAAGGGGAGAAGGAAGTGCTAGGTCAGCTTTTCAACTTCATTGTGCTCTGAAAGTCTGCTTTGTCATATTTGCTTTTTGGAAAGAGACAGTTTGGGTTGGGTGGGTTTTTTTTGTATCTGGATAACTGGGCAGTTGCCGCTCTGTCCTTGTGATTCTCAATACTGTGATCAGCCTTGACCTCTGTGGGCTTTGAGCTGAAGGGTTCTGGGTTCATTTTCTTGTTGGCTTGTACATATGACATTGGTGGAACAGTGTTGTGTTGATGTTGCGTCTGAGCCACTAAAAAAATTGGACATGGAATCGTTACGCTCTAGCTTTGTTGAAGGTTTTCTGTATAATATGTATGTTGTTGACTTTATAGAACTTTTTCCTCATCAATGCAATATTTTCCTTTTTGTTTATTTGTGTATGAATGTCTAAGTATACAACCTGTAAATGGTAAGGATTTACAGGAAAAGTTGAACCCTAGCAATTATTTACAAAATTACTTTTTTCTCATTTGTGTGAACGATTCTACTTTGCGAAGCATTTTCAGGGTATAGAATTTTTTCTTCCTCTGCTTGTTTGATTTTCATTGACTTCGTTGCTTTTGTATTTATTTTGGACAAAATTGTTGTCATTCTCACAAAAGGACATATCTCCATTTTTGGCAATTTTCAATAGTGCATACCAAAGTCTTGGGCGCTAATGAAATTCTTAGTCTTTTAACTTTAAAAACTGCTTTGCGAGAGCAGAGATCTAAATGGTTGACTCTTTATTGTGGTGGTAACTCAAAACCACAAATTTTGACATTATACACATTGGCCTTTGTGAGATGGGGACGAGGGGTAAAGTGGTACTTTTTTTAAACATGATTTACCTACTCATCATCAGTTTGGTCTCTCATCTTGTCTGGTGTAGTTTTCTCAAACACCTAGTCATGCAGTTAAGGATTGTGCTGTTTTAACAATTTCTTTTTTTAAACAGGTTTCAATTCTGTAGCTTTTAGCATTTCCAGAGTGCTCTATAGTATTGATACCTCAGATTTGAAGTAAACGTCCCAGGGCCTGACTGCGTTATTTTTTTTTTATGTATCTTCTTTTCCTTTGAGGGGATTTTGTTAGCTTTTAAAGCACATCACACTGAAAAGTTGCTTATGTTTAAGGAGTAGATGAGAACAGTATTAAACGTTCAAGGAAAAAGTGCAGACAATGGAGCACCCTAGAATGGTCAGCTTACAGGATAGTAAAAGCTTTTTTTGTTGTCATTTGCAAATCAATTACACGTACGTAATTATTAAGTCCATAACCCAAATTTTATATTTGAATCAATTATTTATGCCCCCATGGAGTCAATGTCCTTCCCAGACTTTGTGTGGAGCATCAGTCTTCCAAAGCATAGATTGTGCCAGAGATATTAATTGGAATTTGTTTCCATGAGTGAATTCAGCCCTATACAGTTAGCCTTGACAATGAGTTGCAAGTTTCATGCATGTTATGGCAAATTACTTTTGTCTTTTGACCAGTACATACGAGTCGAAAGTGGCATTTTGACCATTTGGAGTTATTGGTGTCACCTGGAAACCTGTTTGCTTTAAGTGGAGGCTTGGGTTAATAGGCCTACTGGGGTAAATGAATTGGTAATGTGTGCCAGTATTGAACAATCAGAGAGCAGACCATGAAGCTGGTAGAGGTCTGTATGGTCACATGAAGCTTAAAGAAAACTAGAAAATGCCTATATTCTGATACAGAAAGCCTTGAGTGACAACTCATTGATAAGCCTGTTAGGTACAGTGTACAGAAATTAATATAATAAGCACAACTATGTTAAAGATGTGAACTTCGATCTGAAGAATACTAAGTCACTTCATTTGTGAGATACCCTCAGCTTGAAATGCTTCAAATATGTACATGTAGCCTCATGTCCTGTAAATTGCTTGGAAGTACTCATTTCATAGCACCCATACTAATATTTTGCTGATCCGGTAATGGTGGACGTACATTTTTGCATTTATTTTTGTTATATATTCAAGATGTTCAGTTTCGAGACACATCCATTGCCATTTATGACATTTGATTAGCTGCTTAGTAACATACCATAGGGGATTATAATCCTTTCATTAGTTTGGAAGTTTCTGTTTGATATCTGTGAACATGAAAAGCGTAGTTACTGTGCTCAAGATATTGTCTGAAAAACTTTCTAAGAATTTCATTTAAGTGTCGTTTTTGTTGAGATAATGTTATTTTCCCTCACAGAAGGAACAATGCAATAAGTAATGGCGAATGGCGTTTGAAAGATGTATGCGCTGCATGTTTTATTGACACAGAAAATTTTATGTCTTGCAGAAATACTTTTGATGATTGAAAAGTTTGAACAGTAGTCATACTTTCTATCAAAACCTTTGATGTTTTTTCTTGCTGGTTGAAGGTTAGGGTTTGCTTCCATTTTTACGTTTTTTCTTTTCTTTTCTTTTTTTTTTTTTTTTTTTTTTTACCTGAACCCATCTCAGGAAAACTGCAGTAAACCAGGCATATATTTTATAGTCAACTTTATTATGAAGAGTGATTAGTGTATTTTAAAGCGGTGTTAGATATAACCTTGTGCCAGTTTTAGTGTTTTCCCAACTTGATTGTTATTTCTGTTCTCCTCAGGTAACATTGCATTTGCTGACTCCCACTGACTGTGTGAATTGTTGAAAATTGTCAAGAGTTCATTTTCCGTTTTCTTGGCATAGTTCTGTTGTCAGAAGTCTCATGAATATGAATGAAAGATGTTTAAATGTTTACACTTCTGTGTTATTCTCAATTCTGTTATAGGATACAACAATTACATGATACAGTTTTAGACTCTTCAGAAATCTCCCCATGCTTTCCTCATAATTTGATATGTCTGATAGCTTTTGATCTTTTGGATCATTTCTCAATTTCAATAATTTGTTGCAGGCTGATGGAGCCTGGTTCCATTACAATTCATTGTGAACAGTTTATAGATCCAAGGTTAACAAAAAGTTCTAACAGTTGTAGCCATTTCAATGTTATTGATTCAGTTATTTGTTGTCCCAGAAATAAAGAAGTATCAGTATATTACATTTATATAGCTCATATCCCTTCTCGAAAACAGACTCTATGCCCTTTGCAATCTATTGTTTCCCCAGTGGAGCAAAATCATTCAGAAACCTTCTCAACTCCCTGGGAAGCATTCACTGAAAGAAAACATTTTATAAGTGCTCAGATACAGGCATCCTGACAAGATCTTTTGCTATTTACAACACAAGATCAGGGAATTCTTCTTGCCCTAAGGACGTACTTCAAACATTTGTTAGACATGTCAGTTTGGTTCTTCTGGGCTGGATGTTAGGGACATTTTTTCTATGTTTAGAGATTTGTAAGGTTGTTTTTTAATAAAAAGCTGTCAGATACTGCGGATTCTTCATGTGACATGGTAATTTGGCATCCACTGTTTGTCCAGTACATGTGGGCACTCCAAACCTTTGTTCTTCATCTCAGGCATATGTGTTCCATTTCTGTTTGTTTTATTTCTTATGTAGCTTTGCATTTAAATTCTTAGAAATAGATGAATTACACTTTATTCAGAAAGAAAGCCTGAGGCTCTTATTTTTCTTGTGCTCTCAAATATTGTATCCACATCTACCACCAAGAGTTTGCTTGGATCTGTTAAGACTTCATTGAATCAAGTAACTCTTGAGACTTGAAGTGTCTTACGTTTGCAACATTTGTCCTTTTTTTTATATTTGGTGCCGTTTTAGATCCAAGCCCTTTGATTGTCACATCCGTCTCCAATAGAGTTATGAGAACAATCTTATTTTATTTTCATGATTTCAATAAGAGACCTTTGTGTTTCCAGGAACACGCCTATCTTGACATAAAAATCTTCTGTGTTTGAGAGGAATGGCAGAATGTGAGAACATCTGCTGTGTTGGTTTTTTGTTGTTTTTGTTTTTTTTGCGTTGTTTCTTTTTGTAAGTATATGAACAGCTTGAGTACCTGACCTGTTCACAACATTGTGCCAACCCACGCCCATAGTATTTTGGCCTTTTTTCAAGTGGTTATCGCTAAATGAGTCAGTAACTGTAAGAAACATTATATCGTTAACATGGGAGATGCATACATTTTGACTGAGACCACATCTCTGAAACTGTTGAGAACTGTATTGAAATAAATGTAAACTTGCAGTGTATCTCCAGCACCCTACTTACAACTCCTGTCATTAATAGATTATTTGTGCACAAAACTAACAACACTCCTTGCACATTATTTGATGTTCATACTGTGTCGTCTTCTTGTCTCTAGGATGTCCCTCCTTAGCTTGTCATCACAATGTCGTCTTGGGAACTGCTTTAGTCTTTAATCTACAGGTTTTTAAGTCAACCCCATGGCACCTACTTGATTAAGTAAAAGGCCCACCTACAAGGAGGAGGTACTGGGTTCAAATCCTGAGAGGTTCACCAAAATCAAAGCTTTACAAGAAGGGGGGGGGGGGGGGGTGTCTGGGTATCTGGTTGTAAAATTATTGTTTCAGATCTGCTTTATCCATCCATCTCCCATCTGGCTGGAACAGCCATGAAAGCTGGTGTGTCTATAAATAACTAACTTCCAGTTTTCCTGGTTAGTGGAGTAAATGGACTGAGAGTGACAAATCCCAGGAGAAAACGAGATCATCCATTCATGGGATGGAATTCAGATCTTCCGCTTGATACAAATACAAGTGGAGAGCCTAATCATAGTGAATGGCATCATGAGTTGCAGAAAATGATGCAAACTCAGCGTCATGAGGTGGGACTAACCAGGACTTTGATTTTCCCTCAAGACCAGTTGGGGAGTTTCTATCAAAGGGTCAATAAGTTGAAATGATGGATTTTTTAATTTTGTTACTTGGATTTGAACCACAATTGTTGAATTGCTCTGATATCTTAATAAGTTTTTGTCAGTGCTTTTGTGTTGTTGTAGTTCTGTGAATGTGAAAGTTTGTTTCAGCATATTTTACAGATTGAAGAAAAAGCTTGGCATAATGAAAATTTCTTACAAACGGTGGCATGTGGTAAAAATCTAATGAAGATTCATTCCCTGTGGTCAGCAGGTTTATTCTCATATGGAAACTTTCCAAGCAAAGATGATAAAAGTTAATAAAAAGAATATCATTTGAAATTCCAGACTTACAAGATTTATGAGAATGTGTTTTTGAATGAGTGGTTAACGTTAGGTCTTACTATTAAGTTAATAGTTAAGTGAGACCTAACGTCAGACATGCAATGCATACATGTTTCAAGATGTGGGTGAATTTTCATTATAGATCGAGCTATATCTCATATTGATTATACAGTAGAACCCGTGTAAGTCAACATTGCTGGGACTATTGATTGTTTGTTTGGTTAGGGTTTTACGGCTCCATCGACTCTTATAAGGTCATTTCGGCTCTGAGGGACTATTGAAATCACGTCAAGTAAAGAGAAAGTTGATTTTAGAGATGTCGATGTAGTAAATAAAGAAAAAGTGGGGATTCCAAATTGCGTCGACTTATGCCGAATGTCGAGTTAACAGACGTCAAGATATAATGTGAGTTCTACTGCATTTTTATATTATTTTCAAGGAAGGTTTTTAAGAATTATGTGATTGAAATACTTTTTAAGATTTGAATGGATGAAATGTTTTTTATGAGTTGTTGATCATTGAAAGTAGCCCATTTGGGTCTTGTTTTGTTGTCTTTTTGCTTGTTGTTTACTCTTCCCTACTATTTGCTGATTCTCATGACTACCATAACTGGTTGTTTCTTGTGATAGAGGCTTCACTCAGCAGAGCATTCTCCTTACACGAAATTCATTCTATGTGAACTTCAAAATAAAATAGTTTCTTATGCATACTGTCATTTTTTTAAATAATTTGATTAATTTTGTTCGGAATAATTGCTGTAGCCTACACCTTATTAGTGATATGACTCTTTAAGTACTTTTTAGATTCCCTCTCTCCCTGTCTCTGTCTGTCTCTCTCTCTCTCTCGCTCTTTCTGTCTTTTTTTTTAGCTCTTTCTGTCTACCTATCTATCTATCTATCTATCTATCTATCTATCTATCTATCTATCTATCTATCTATCTATCTATCTAT
>JAUKPP010267708.1:0-15532 GCA_032273245.1 Phyllaplysia taylori
CCCCCCCCCCTCCCCCCCGAAGGCCTCCTCTTTTCCTTTCCAATCTACATGTAAACAAAAAACAACAAGACGTTTTTAGGAACTGTTGTCTTCTATCTGTTCATTTTGATACCAGCATCTGGGGTTTATTGGGGGCTCTTCGTATAATATTATGTGAAGGACCGGAGTTCGATTCCACGTGCGGACGATAATATGTGTTTTTCTGGTTGGTTTGATCATGGTTTAACGTCCCATGCAACACTGTACGGTCATTTACGAGGTGGGCCCTCCGAGTTTTATGCCCATCTCCGATAGGACGGTGCATTTTTCTGTTGGCCCTGAAGGGTCGCTTATATGACTTTACAGTGTTGCAATGAACGTAAAACTGGCACCTAAACTAATTTTTTTTAAAAACCACTTTGATCAGCAGAGCGAGAACAGAGTGGACACTGGCACTGTATGTATAGAGGAGGATGCCGTGTTCCCACAAGACGACACTGTGCTGAGGTGTCTACCAGAGGCAGCGGTGAGACCCTCCACTGTGGCCGGGGGTGTACGGAGGTGAGCTGACAATATTCACATGATACATTTACTTTATTATATTCACTCTACATTTATCTAAGTTTCATTTCTAAATTCTTATTTTCATCTTGATTACTTTGTTACTTTCCAGAGTGTGGGTTTTTTGGTTTGGCTTAACTATTTTTGTTTTTATTTCAGGCCCATTGTAACACTTAAATGTCATGTATAATATAGAGGCAGGCTATCTCTACCCTGTCAGGCCCAACTTGGGCTGAAATAGACAAAATATCCCAGCAGACAGACAGAGATCCCCCCCCCCTCTCCGCTCCCCAACGTAGAGATCAAGCTCCTGTCCTCTGCGTGATAGCGAAGCGGAAGAGTTTCACTAATAGTGCCAATACACTGTAGATGTGGGTTCGCAGTATGCATGATTCCTTTTACTCACTCCTATAGGGTGAGCCAAATTTTTTTTTAAAAAATAGGTTCCTCGGTTTTCGTCATATTTCGCTTAATAGTTCACAGAATTTTACCAAACTTCACGTATCGTAAGTGTGTCCACCCGGAAAGAATATCTGAAAAGTTCATTATGTTTGATGCCTAAAAAGCGAAGATACGCTCATTTTAAGAGCCATGTCATTTTCTAGTAAAATCGGACTTTCATATTTGCAGTACATGCTCCTCATGCCTTTGTTAATGGTGTTTTTTAAGGATAAGTCTCAGAGAGATCCAAACCTGGTGAAAAGGATTTGGTTAATAGAGAGTTCTTAAGACGTGGCCGAAACGGCTGAAGGAAATTGTCTCATAAAGTCCTCGGGTACTTCAATGGATCGTTTGTCTAAATCAGTCATAATCCTGTTGTCGTCTGAGGAATATGTTTCGATGAGCAAGTTTTGAGATAAGCGATTTTATGCAGCCAATACGGGTTGATTCATCAACTGACAGGTTTAATAGAGAAAAACAACCACATTTACTACATTTTATAGTTTTGATTAAAGTTGTCACTTTTTCATTGAGTGTTTTTATTCCAGGGAAAAGTTCAACAGCATTTCTTTAGTCTTTATCAGCCCACTCCATAAGGCAAAACACACTCAACAAAACTCACAAAAAGCAGGAAATCACAGTCTTGATAATATTTTGATGGCAAGAGATACAGAGGCCTAGCATACTAAGAATTACATGTTTTTAAATCGGCATAACCGATTTGAAGTCTACATTTTCTGTCTAAAGACGCGAGCTGTGCTTACCAATTTATTGCACATTCGGGAAAATCGCACATTTTCAGAAAATAGGGTGGCTTTTAAAATTTCGCATATCATTTGCACCTGATCATCAAACTCTTCGAAAATTTCAGGAACTTTTTCTGCCTGGACATACTAACAATAATTGAAGTTTCGTCAAAATCCGTTGGCTATTAAGCAAAGTATGGCGAAAACCGAGGAACCTATTTTTTTTGGCTCACCCTGTATTTCAATGGTATTATTTTGTTCCTTTTATCATTATCGATTTGGTATTTTAGCATTGTATTTGTGTTCGTTTCGGGATTTTTCTTTGATCTTTTACGCGTTTTCCAAGACCATTTAATTTCGGCTTAATTTTTTGCTTTGTATCTCAATGGTCGCCTATTTGAGCACAGTACAATAGAGCTACCCCATTCTCGATAAACATAGTGACAAAAGCGAGATTTCTCGGAGAGGAGGGGGCAGTTCTGCATTTAAATGCGCGGAAGTAAAAATAACCCTGGGTTTTTCTAACATAAAAACCGAGTAAGGGATTGAACTATTTTACTATTAGGCCAATATTTAATCTTTAATGAAAAGTTCAGTGTCTAAGTGACGGTGGTTGTTTGCTGAATGACGTGAACTATTCTGTATGCATGTGCGGCATCGGAAGTCTTGTGGTTGAGGTGCCCTACTCGTAATCGGAAGGTTGAGGGTTTGAATACCAACTCGAGCCCGATGTTGTGTCCTTGGGAAAGTTACTTTGCACGAATTATCCTCACTTTACCCAGGTGTATAGACAGCGAAGGATCTTGTCAGTATGTTAGTGCGAACTTCGGTCAAACATAGGCTTTCTTCGTGTTTTCACGTCGTTTTGGTTCAATGTTTTGGAAATGGGTGCCTCAGAATTGGCTCATTTTCAGACTTTTGAATATACTTTTAAGCCTAAAAAGGAGTGTCAATATGATCTAGGCTTAATGGGGAATGAAAAATACCAATAGTTAATACAGCTCAAGAGTAAGCCAAAATCGGCCCTGAGAACACCATGATCGATCCGTGAGCCTCATTAAATAGCAGCTTGCACTGTATGCTTCCCAGGAAGTTGAGACGGTTTCTGAATGACTTGGTCTGCTGAGGGTAATAATTGATTGTAAAGCGCATAAAGCCTGCTTTCAAAGGGGGGGGGGGGGGGTGTATGCGTAATAAAAATGCAATGCATTATTATTACTAGAGAGTGGGGCCTGGCGTAAGAGACAGTATTTCATTGTCCATATGCCAGGTATAGGATTTTATTTATGCGACTGAAGGCGCGAAAAGAAGAGATAGAGAGAGAGAAAATGACACAGAAAGAGAGCACGTAAGAGAAAATTATACACACACAGACACACACGGAGAGAGAGAGAGAGACAGAGAGAGAGAGAGAGAGAGAGAGAGAGAGAGAGAGAGAGAGAGAGAGAGAGAGATTGCATAAAGATGCGTTATGGTTCATCAATGATCCCTTCAATAATCTACCCGTCCTTTTTAAAACAACAGATCAAACCCATTTCAGTGGCTGAAGCCACCGGAAATGGACAGGAGAACATTGACGGCGTCTGCACGGATGGAAGCGGAAGTGACACATAAGGACAAGGTCATACGAGCTTTGGCACGTCAGCTCCGGAAAGCCAACGAGGAGAAATACCGGCTTGTGATCGAGCTTTCTGGGTAAGGAAGATCTGAAGAGGAAATATGCCTGTTCTATTCATGGGCAAGCATGTAGCTTACCACTTGCGAGACGGATTGAGCTGATCCTAACATCTCGCGGGCCAAACCAGGAAAAGTTATAAATAATGCGAACCGGCACTAAACTTACACATATATACATGTACTTTTTTAATATACATGTGTGTGTGTGTGTGTTTGTGTGTGTGTGCGTGCATGTGTGTATATGTGTGTGCATGCGTGAGTGTTTTTGTATAAACAGCAGCGCTTAGCACTAAGCAAAAAAACCCGCAGTGCGTGTATGAAAAAAGAAAAGTAAAGCGGTGTCATAGATTATTGCAGGCGATGGTGTTAAACTACTGCGTCGAGCGGAGACCGAAACCATCCTACTATTACTGTCTATGTATAAAACTGTCACCTTGTTGCATGCCATATTTATTAAGAATACTAACTAGTGGGTCGGATCGCGAGCAGTAGTTTACCCATGTCTGATAGGCTTATAACGTAGAGGACGGTAGTTCGTTCCTCATGTCGGATGAACGTCTCCGTCTTTCTTGGTTTGTTGGTTTGGTTTTCTAATTAAAATTATAAGTCCCTTGCAACGATTTAAGGTCATGCATGCAAGAGACGATCCCTATCAGAGCGAACCAAGGCTTGGGGAAGGGGGGGGGGGGGGGGGTTGAATTCCAGCAAAAAGACGCAGAGCTCGCTCATATGCGGGAATAAAACTTTGGTCTCTTGCGGGATAGGCATGGATCCTGACCATTTCGCCACAAGCGACGACTCTCCGTCTCTCTACAGGGATGTTGTGTCCCTCACACCTCGAGTTGGCCATGGCAGGGTCGCAGTGGTATGGTACAACATGTGTAAAACCAAAAGGAAACCAAACTGACAGCTCGCGAAATTTTCACATCTTTTGGGTTTATTTTCTCCTTCCCATTTCTTGGTTTGGTTTCCAGTTTTTCATCCCATGCAAAACTGTAACTTAGTGAAAGGTAATTTAATAGACGGGCTACGTCGACCTGCCTGTCAGGGTCAATCCGGTCTGAGAGAGACGAATCCCAGCAGAAAAATACTGATCGTCCGCACGTGGGGATCGAACTCGAGTCTTCCAGATGATAGGCGAAGAGCCTTACCGTTGCACCAGAGGCCAGTTCCCAGTCTGTGTCCTTCAGGCAGTTGCCCGCCTCTTAAATGACCTTACTAATACAGTTGAACCTGCTCAAGCGATCACCTGTATAAGACGACCACCTGCACAAACGACCACTATCCATCGATTCCCAAATTATTATTCTGCTATAAATTAGCCCTCTCTAAGACGACCACCTGTCTACAACGACCCCTTTCTTCTCGACACTGAGTGGTCGTCTTCGACAGGTTTGACTGTAGTCTTACAGTATAGGGTCCCTAAGGTACACGTACAATTGGTGTTAACCCAAAACTAAATGAAACTGATCGAGCTCTGGTTCTTTTCATTTTCAACATCTCTTGCGTAGATTTTCTCCTCCCCATTTCTTAATCTTTTCCTTGTTTCCACCAGATATCGAGGCAGCAACAGAGAGAGACTGTACAGTGAAAACCGTGTGCTTCGAGAGCGACTGGATCGAGTGACTCGGGAAAACCTTATGTTGAGAGGCTTAGACATGAGGGAGAAAAACTCACGACTACAATAGTCTGTATGTGTGAGTGTGTGTGCATACTTGTAACTGTTTGTGTGTTTCTATCTGTGTAAATGTGTGTGCATGTGTGTGTGTTTTTTGTTTCTGCCCGCCTGCGTGTTTATATCTGTGTGTATGTGTGATATCCATGTGTGTATATATGTTCTCTGTGTTCTCTGTGTATGCATGTGTGAGAAATGTCATGTCTAAATAGTGATAAATACATGTGATAAAAGAGTACGTGAGAGAAAAAGTGTGTGAATGTGTGTGTGTGTATGTGTGTGTGTGTGTGTGAGAGAGAGAGAGAGAGAAAGAGAGAGAGAGAGGAGAAAATAGAAGTGGTAAAGCAGGCTAAAGGACAGAGAGAACAGGCATAAGATGGACAAAGAAATATCAAGAGAAGGAGATAGGTGTGGTTGGTGAGACTATTCCAAACTAGACTGTTTCCTATAAAAGCATCAAAACACATGGCTTGCTTAGTGGATTCAAGAGAGTACAGCATTGATTAGTATTGTACTTAAAAGGTAAACAAGTTAACCACAGTTTTTGCTTTGAGAAAATAGAGTTTGTCATCATTACAAAACGCAATATCAAACTTGTGTTTTGGTTTTTTTATGTTGGATATCTTTATTTTAAAGAAAGATGTACAATATGTGTTGTTGTATGTGATAAATCAACGATATGCCAGACACTTTTCACACACACACAAACACACATACAAACATAAAACTTTGGCAAAACACAGCTGTCTGCAACCTGTCAGCTTTCTAAAAAACAATGGTATCTGTTTTGAGATATTTGATGAAATTCAAATGCTGATATGAATATAAAGCCTTTGAAAACTTGACAAAGGTGATTTAGCATTAGTTTCTCAAGAACATGAATTGTGAAAAAGAAGGAACACACTAATCAACATTTAGAACTTTGGAGGAACATAAGAAAAATTATTTCAATTCCTAAATTTTGTATTACTTGTAATTTCAGATTTTGTTAAACACTCGTGAGGAAGAAAAAATAATTCTTTTGAAAAAAGATTTCAAACCTCGGTGTGCTATAGGCCTACACTAATGCCAAGGGTTGCAGACCCTGATGCAAACAGATATGTATCACCCAAACAGACTTAACATGTACTTGCTATCATTTATGACCAAGTAAATATTTAGCACAGCTCCCATCTACATGTGCTCATAGTTTGCTCGCATTAATTATCCTGAAATCTCTCTCACTTCCTGCATGAGAACCCATTTGTCTTATAGCAATAAAACAAACAGAACAATGTATAGCCCTTCTCAGTTTGTAAGCAATATACATGACGGGTGAAACAAAATTTTTGTAAAAAAAGACCCCCCCAAAAAAACAAAAAAACAACAAACAACTCTACTTGCAAAACTATGCTAATGAAGCTTTTGAGATAAGCAAAAACCCACCCTGTGTACATGCATGTATTCAGACAAAAAATGCTTTAATAGTGACAATGTATTCTCATGTTGTCTTCGAATAACAAACTTCCATAAGGCAGAACTAGATTTGATTTGACATATCATAACAACTTCAAACTGAACTTGAAAACACTGAAATGTAATATGACAAAAGTACCATTAATGGTGTACAAAGGGAAACCGGCATTCACACAAGCTAAAAACAGAACCATACACATTCGTTAAACAGAAAAATCTGATGATTAAATTCTTTTAACGCAAGTCTAGAACAAATGCAGGAGAGTAATAAATTAAAAATCAAGGTCACATTGCATAAAAACATGCAAGATCACACATTACATTATTTACTAGGGAGAGAGAGTTAAGAAAGACAAATATGATTAGATGGAAAGTTAATGATATCGTACGAGGAAGAGACAGCATAGATGTTGTGATTTTCTTTTCAAACTCCTCACAAGCAGGATTTTATTCAAATAGTGGCTGTGTTTGATATTGGAAAAAGTTTATGTGTTGATCGTACTTGCACTTTGTTGCATTATCCATCTCAGCTGAATTGACTGCATTGCTTTCATCCAATTCTAATGCTGCATTCAAAGTATTAAACAGGGGGTCATTTCTGAAAGTGGATTGGACTCAAATGCTATCACTCTTTCTCTGCAATCAAAGATGACTCACAACTTTTGAGCATCCAAATTCTAGCTCACATGTCACAGCCATGCAGGACAGGATCCACATATTATGTGTAGCCTATTGCCGGGGGGGAGAGACACCTATTGAATAAAGATACATGTGTATATAAAAAAAAAAAAATTTTTAGAGCCCAATTTTTCACATACCTGTAATATGTGTTTGGAAAACCTATGTTTGATTTGGTCACTATTTGCAAACCTGAAAACTTGAATTTTTCAACAGAAAATGAAGAAAAGTAATGAAAAAAAAAATTAGAAACAAAGAACACAATATTAACCAACAATTCAAGTAAATGAAGCTACAAGCAGAGAAGAAGCAAACAAGAGTTAACAAAAACAAAACAAAATTGGATAAATATAACAACTTATCAGTCAGTGTACAAATACATGGAATTTGCTTTTTTCGATGTTGAAAAAAAGTATCGGACCAAACAAAGACTTGTATCCCACAAACAAGCTCTTATCAAGTGTTGGTACAGCGACCTGCCTACTTCTCTCACTCAACTTTAGGCACTTTTAACATACTTAAAAATTGGAATAGACAAGAAAAACAAATGAAAAAAGTACCTCATAACAGTCAAATGAACAGGTTGATCAAGAAGATAAAGTACGCTGCGCTGAAACAGAACTGCTCTTTGCAATACATTTTTTTACTCTCTAATTCCCCGAATCTGATTCACTGCTAATTGCTGTGTTTGACTAGCAAATTAATCCTGGTGTCCAATAAAAAATCTGCCTGTGGTCATCCATGATGGGAGGAGAATTCAAAATACACACAAAATACCTGGTACATGTTTTCTTTACACTATTTGCCACTTTAAAAAGTAGTGGTGTATTTAAGTTAATAAATCAAACAAACCCACATCTCCCCAACATTATGGAATGCAAAGATCATATTCTACATGCAGAGCGCTGGTAAGCATACAGTCGAATTTTGTTCTTCATGGAAGTTCATTCATATTATGAAGTCATAATAAATTTCTACTACCTCGCTCACACAGCTAAATGTGTTAATGACATTCACTGGCTTAAGAGCTTACATCACTCCTCACTGTTTTTCATTTGATGACCAAAAAAAAAAAAGGAATTGCTAATGGAACTAAAGTTAAAAATGCACTTGCTGTGTTCAATCCGCACATGATATCAATAATAACATTTCAGTTCGAAGATGATGCTCCAATGCAGAGGCGAAGCATCAGCTGTAGAAAGCGTCAAATGTACACCACCCCTCTGTTCCCTATCCCTGTGGTCTGCTGAAGCACCTATGCCATAATGCCAAATACAGGGTTGTGACGACATATGCTGGGGCCGTACTCGTCGTAGTCTGCCTTGGTGTGACACACTTGGTAGAATTCAGGCTGAAAGATGCGGAGAAAGATACACAGACATGTCAATTACGTACATCAGGAAAATTGTATATCCTATTGCTCATGCAATTTTACCATTAGTTTCATGCCAGATCAGCTAAATTAATTATTGAAATATTCTGAGTGAGAAATGCATTGTACCAAAGATTATAATTACAGAGATTCACAAAAAAACAATAAAATCAATCAGGTAAAAGGGATAATTAGTAAGCAGTGTTTGTAAATTACAATTCAGTTCAATAATCTTCTCTGAAAACTAAGAAGTTAATTATACATTTCTTCCATACATTATTTAGATTCTTATTTTGCTGAATACCTTCATTGGTTGGTTTGTATTTGCACCACTTATAACAAGTAACACTGTAAGGTCATTTGAGAGGTAGGCCTGCAAGAACCACTTAAAGGTGGGAGGGACACAACATCCCAGCGTAACAGATATCAATACTACGAGGTAATTTCAGCACAAGGACGTTGCTAGGGCAATAGAAGATAAAAAGTGAAAAGCAGCAGATCACACAATAATATCCGCCAACTACATGCTACAAAAGTAAGAAAATGGTTGCAATGAATGAAGAAAAGGGTTACAGGGTTCAAGGGAAAGATGCCCAAAAGTTAAATGGAAAGAACATTTGGAGAGATAAACCATGTGGCCACAGTTTCTCACTTCCAGAAGACAAGACACTCACCGTGGAAGCCAACATGGATCCTCCGAACCAGACGGCGTATCTCTGCATGTGGTGAGTGATCACACCTACATCAATAGGCTTGGGCTGTGGACAGACAACATGGAAAGGATATTCAATGAAAATAGCAGAAAAAGAAGAAGAAAGACAGGTTTATTGTTAATATTATGTCAGAAGGTTTGAGCCCTGGGATTGGATAATGAAGAAATGACAAAATTCCAACATAAAATTGCATGAAAGAGTCTTCAATTTCACTTTCAATTAAATCACAAAAATATGTGTCTGAATTTAAGGAGTGAGAAAGAGAAAGGGAGAGAGAGAGAGAAATTACAAAATAGGTTTGGGAAGGCAGAGGGGATGTAAAGCAAGATAAGGAGAGAAAAGGAGCACACATTTTCAAATGTGTCAAAACCCAACCAAATCCACCCTGAAATGGGTCTTTAAATGCATCAGACAGAAAATGTTGGGACACGAAAGAAATCATGGTGGATTTGCTGGAGAAATACAAGAACTTCCCTGCCCTCATTCTGATGAGCACCAGTTTGGAAAGTACGAACATGGCTATGCTGCCGAAAGAAAGCAGACACAGGAATTTATCACCTCAGAGATGCTTAGTCTTACTGAGAATCAATCAATGTGTATTTGACACACTCCCTCAAAATGTAGTGCACAGGGCTACACCATTTCTCTCACCTCTTGCAGACTCTGGAAACATGTTCAGTCCACTCACCTTAATACGGCCCCCGCTGAGATCCTCGCTGACTTTAAGTCTTGCGTCTACTACACGCTTCACATCTCTTTGGATCTTACGGCCAAAGTCACGGAACATAGTAGAACCACCGGACAAGACAATATTCTGTGATCAAATGAAAAAGAATGTTAATTATGACACAACCGACAATTGTTTGGCTTCAAGTTTTTTTGGACAGGACTGTTTTTCCCCCTTTACCCAAAATGTTGTAGGGGATATAACTGAGGTTATTACGAACTGTGCTATAAGTTCACTATTTCGAAATTCCTTGAGAATTACACATGAGCTCAGGTTTCTAAAAATATGAAGTAACAGTGTATGTACGAGATAATGATAAAAGATAGGAGTAGGTGAGAGAGAATGAGAGCTTGGAGGACAAGCAGACATGCGAATATCTACTGTAAAGCCCAAAGAGGCTATCCAAAAGAAAGTCTGAAAGGTAGCCTACACATTGTTTTGACTGAAAATAGCTTCTGAGCTTTTGACTTGTTTATGAAACACACTGATTCCATTTCTCAACAGAGGACATTTTACAATAGATGCCAAAAAGTTTAGTTCCAGATCTTAAAGTATACTTAAGAAAGACAGTAATATAAGAACTGGAAAGGCAGCCTTGGAGAAAGTGAATTAAATGCGAATGATTGCCCAACTACAAAGCATTCTGTTGAATGATAAATTTCATTGCGCCCTATCATCTCAAGATTTAACAAGGAGGAGAGAATCTTTTCCAATCCCTACAAAGAACAAATTCAACATGCAAAATTCGTCTTACCTTGTACAGTCCTCTCCTGACATCAATGGGGCAGTTCTGAATCACATCATCAACCACTTCAGAGATGGGGGACTCAAAGTCTGGATTAGAAAACTGAAAAAAGAAAAAAAAAGAAGAATGTCACTCAATGCCCATCTCAGCATTTCCTCAAGATATTACAACATGGCATTTATATCGCAGATGAAACATTATAAGTAATACCAGGCAAGTTGTCACTTAATAGTCTATGAAAATGACTAAAGTGCTGTTTACTTTGTTTGCAAGGGATCAAGGTCTCTTTTACCAGCAAAGGTGTTACTTAGATACAAATATATGACATTACCTACACGTCCCTTCTGTAAACAGTATATTGACACAAGCCAAGCAATCTTGGCATTGCTCTTGTAATGCCAGGTACCTCATAACATATTAAAAATTACCATTTTTATATCCATTTAAGTATGACACAGCTTAAGCTCGAACCCAATACGAGCTGCTCACTAACTCCTGTGGTAAAGACAGACGCTGTGACCCCTAGACCAAAAAAGTGTTTTCTTAATTCTCATCGGCAGTAATTACTACAAAATTGGTGTGGAACACACCAAAGAAACCCATGTGGGTAAAAATGTGTTGAAAAAAAGAGTTCCAAACAACTCATTACAAATAATTTTCAGCAAAAGTTAAGTTTTCTCAACTGAATTGTGATCTTAAAGAGGGACTCCTGTGTCTGGCGCAGCTGACTTCTTGAAACAGCCTTTAAAAACTATTATGCATATGAAAAAAGGGATTGAATTTAGCTTATCATTCCATGCCAAAACTCTAAGTTGCCCGAAGTTTTAAGTTTGCCCTACACTGAACACCACGAACAATTTAAAGTATGAACCTATATAACTTACCTCAGGGTGGAAGAAGATTTCGGGTCCCAAAAACCTCTCATAGCCGACATCCACACTAAACTTGCTCTTGCTTACAGCATTGATACCTTCAAACTTCTTCATCCACTTGGCGGGGTCAGAGTCATACTTTGCAAATTCTTTGGCAATGTCTGGACACACATAGCTGAAACGCTCCTGTTTAAGAAAATTATAAAACAAATTAAATATAAACAAGAGGCAAAATGTAATAAAAATGAACAAAGCTTGCCGCATGGAATGAATCTAAATTTATATTAGCTTCAGTCAACTTTTGCACAACTCCAAGACATTTTAAATGGCATTAATACATGTGTAGGTAATGCAAAGGTGCTGCACAGCAAGGGCAAAGAGACACAAATGAAAAAAATAAAACTCAAAGGAAAAGAAAACTATTGAGCAGTACTTTAGACATCCACACTACACCCATCACCACACAAACATGTCAGCTTCATTCTGCTTAGGCTATCTCTACAATCTTATACGTGGTGAGACTGAGACTCCCAACTAAGTGGTTAAAAAGTGAAATGTCCTACCTTTGTGTGACAAAAAATTTCAAGATAACATAAAAAAGATAAAGCTGACTAAAAGCTATAACTATCAGACAACACAAAAGTTCCAATTTCCATCACTTGTCAATTTCACACTGTTTAATGTTCAAACCATGAGTCAGGGTGCATACACATTCTGCAAAGTCATTTTCCATACCATATCCATACCACTTCAAAGATTTTCCAGACCCACCCTACCCGCAACTATGAAGTCAAATTAGGGGGGTCTGCAAGCCCCCCAGAAGCTGAGCCTTTTTTATTCTCAAAAGTGGCGAGATTTCAACAGGAGTGACCCTAATTACAGCATTAAAATGACAATCTTAATTTTCCATACCTTTACCAGTATTTCCATACCATCTTCTTGAGAAAACATAAAATACCCCCATTTTTCCAGGCTTTTTTAAGTCTGAAATTGAGATTTTCATTTTCCATACTTCCATACCTGCGTATGCACCCTGATGAGTACTCGGACAGAGCACTGATGAGATAAATAATTCAATAGCCATCCACCCTGCCCAAATGAGTCGCAACTCGCAAGCCTGCCATTAAGAATAATTACTTGTATCACATAGAAGCTTATTTGTTTCCCTTTTAAGTGATGAAAAGTTTGCTTGTACTTGCCATTCATCTTGTAAGGTTTGAGACTCACAAATTGGAAACTACTGATCTGTGTGATATCTCACAATGTCTGTCTAAAGTGTCATTCTTTCTCACCTTGATTGCTTTGGCAGTTTCCAGGGACTGTTCTGGTGGGATGCCCACCTCTCTCTCTCTGAGCAGCTGCTGGATGAAATAGGTGATGTCACGGCCAGCGATTGGGATGTGCTTGATGCAGCTGCCAATGACGTAGCCCTCAGCCTGACAATGGAAGAAAAACAGAAAATTGTTACAAACCCAAAGCTTAAGTCTTTTCAAAGACACATTTCAAAGACACTGTACAAGACTTAAAAGTTTTTTTAACAAGAATGTATTGTGTATCAAAAAGTAGTGTTTTTTCAGTATAAAGCTTTAGTTTAACTGCAAAATCAGAAGCTTTCTAATACTTCTTTACAGGAATATGATTTTTAACCAATATTTTTTTGCTAAAAATGTGAGTTTGCACAAAAACTTTCATAAGGAGATAAAGTATTATAGTCCGTAAATCTTACCGTGAACGCAAGTTTCAACGATTTCCTCAGTAACGCGAAGTCGTATAGTTTTGCCATTTTGCATGTGGGCCTATAATGTTGATGACGTTAAGGAAATATTTTTTTCACAAGCCTAAAAGGTCTTGTTAAAAAATTTCCTTCTTTGTTATTTGTATTAAAATTTCATGCACCGAGGGTCTTCGGAGGCCAAGATTGTTGCTGTTTTAATGTAATCTTGATCTATTTAAAGCAACTGGGTCATTTTTTCCGCTCCGGGCTGGGCTGTGCTCACACAGTTCAGCAAAATCTCGTGCAGGAGGGGTGAGGTTTGATGTTTTAATGACCGCATTACTTCTCCATGAAAAGAATTGCCTATTTTTTCTGCTGTTGTTATAATTAAGCTTTGCTCATTGCCACATGTGGTTGATAGTGGCGTGTGTTTAAAAATTATTTGATGGGTCAGACAATCAAAATATCGGTAGTCCTATGCAAAAGGAATCTGTTTTGGTGCAGTTGGCTATTAGAAATTCCCAAACTTCGGCAAAAAACTGAATAGTGAGTGGCTTGGAGGCTCTTCAAAATATACACTGTGTAATCTAAACGAAATGGTGGTAGAAATTTATGGCGTCCATGCAGAAAAGAACGTGCTTTCATCATAATAAGAAGTGAGTGGATTTCAACGAAAAATAGCCATGACTCTTATACTGATGAACATTGCATGATTATGATATTCTTGTCTACAATGATGAACTGTCATCTCCGAACTAAAAGAATAATAATGGAGAAAAAAACACACGTAGATATAATGTCAAACTGGCTCACAACAGTTTAGATTCTTGGCGTTTCTTAATTTTGAAGATGAACGGGATGAGAAAAAAAGACACGTTTCAGGCAGATGACCTACTCCGACATTGTCTGCAAATGCTTTTTAAATATCAAAATTGAAATTCGTTGAACTGGTTATGGTCATACTGAAAGTGAAAGTTTTGATAAAGAAATTTGATAAGTTTGACTGAGCCAATTAACTCTAATTCTTAACACACTATTGATCGTTAAGATATCTGCTCTAAGGTTTGTGAAAGGTAACATTGTTGTTCTCTTTTCTCTCTGATTTGCTCTATGCCACAACGTGTTGGCCGACACGTATGTTTGCACATTTAGCCTCATGTTTTGTGCCATACTGCTACCAATCACTTGTTCGTGTGAATACGCCTTTACACCACACTAAGAGCGGCAAAGCCCAACTGCTGTAAAATTTTGTTCAGCACCGTTTTGACCTATTTAGCGTTTAAACAAAAGAATCCTGCAGTTCTCCCTTCTGTGAACATGTGCATTAATAAACTAATTAAATCCGTAACCTCATGCAAAATCTAAAGGTTGCATGCAAAAAATGGAGGAAAAGTAACAGAGGATTTCGGAGAAATTTGATGGAACCTGCGTTCACTGTAAGATTTACGGACTATAGGAACCACCGCAAAGCAATAACAAGATGGTTAAAACTTTTTTTAAAAAAGGTTTAAAGTCTCTGGTTTTATGTTCTACGAAAAAGAAGGCTTTCTTGTTCAAAGTTAGAAAGCGATGGATGTTTCTGGGAGCATCAAATTAATAGAATTGCCTTTTTCAATTGATCGGGCACAATGCAGTATGCAAGTCCATCTCTTGTTACCTTCGTTGTTATAGTAATTCAGGAAGGACTTCTGTAACAAGCGACCACGTCTCTAACCCACTTCAAACCATACACCCATGCTCCTCTGAAACCCCAAGAATCGTATGATTAACTGAATTATTTTATTTCTGAAATGTTTTTTAAAAATATTATTATAATACCATGTTTGGAAATAAATTTCAGAAAAATCTACTGGCGCTGACTGGGAATGGAACCCAGGTACACCTGACTGACAAAACTGCGTTCATACCGACTGCTCTAAGCAGTGATTGGAAGCTGAGTTCACACAAATGTACTGTGTCTTGAAAGTGTGAATGATGTCATTCTGTGCTATTTTTAGCGGCAATGTTTTTTCCAACTTGCCTAATTGGCACACCTCAAGCCGAAAAATAAGAAATTTGGCCATCCGTCCCTACCCATCACAGTGACCACCAGAGCATCGCCCAACCCATTAAATTTACTGTTCATCTAGTCTCTACAGGGTGTGTGTGTGTGTGGGGTGGGGGGGGGGGGGGGGGGG
>JAUKPP010267709.1:1361-11425 GCA_032273245.1 Phyllaplysia taylori
GATCCCGTCCACTATGAGGGTCAGAAGCTGGTGCCTCTTTGAATGCAGATCTTCATCTAACTTCCTAGTTAACCCTTTCTTTCCCAAAACATCTATCACTGACCTCATTCTGAAAGATCCCGTCCACTGTGAAGGCCAAACTGTCAGCCACAACTTCGTCATGTCCCTTGGCGTAGTAAGCCAAGAGGTGTCCAGTTGGCGCCATTGCCGGGGTCACGGAAATGTCAAAGTCCAAGGACCTCTGGCTTTTTCCGTCCAGCGTGCTGGAGTATGCGATGACCCCACGAGAGAGAACCTGAACAGTGCCATAGTATTGAGAGGACATTTGAACAGTTTACGTGAGTCTATGGCTTTATAATTATTACTTCAGACAATAGAAAAACTCACAAACTTCAACCAAAATGGGCTTATGTTACGTGATTTAATGACGAGGATGAAAGAGGCTCGCCAACAGAGATTCTGCAATCTGGGATCCCAAAGGATTCGAAAGAGCTTGCAACGCGTGTGGAAATAAAAACAGTAGATCTAGTAAATATTGCAAAACTCAACCAGACCTCAGATATTGAATAAAATGGCATGAACCAGTCTACCCTGAATCATGCCATTTTATTCCAATTCTGAGGTCTGGTCGAGTTTTGCAATATTTACTAGATCTACTGTTTGTGATTTAATGAGGGATGGTTTACAATCAAAGATTACCATTGATTATCAATACCCATTGCTTGTCTGCCATCCATTATTAAATCATGTATTCATGATCGCAGTTTGGTTGATATTTGTGACTTTTCCCATTGTATATCTTCATCCGTTGCAACCTCTCTCGAATCCTTTGGGTCCCAACTGGTAGCATCTCTGCTTGAAAGTCACTTTCACCCTTCTCTCTGCATAATTATTATTACTATATGAATTTATTGTCATTATGTTTTAATTGTAATTATCATTAGTTACTACGTCCCACAATCGCCAAGGCGATACGCAATCATTATGAAACTGGGATATGCTAAAAAGTAGTTTTAAGAACAAAGACAAAAAGACAAGGAAAAAAGGAAAAAATAACAAACATGATAAATGTAGCAGTAAGTGGGGTTGGTATTTATTCCTAATTCTTACCATGTAGTTGACAAGGCCGAGAGGCTCCGTTGCCTGTATGTTGAATCTAGCTGTTGTCTTGGACTGGCACGGGAGAAACAAAATTAGAAATTATAATATTTTCATAGAAGAGCCAGCTTTTGTGTTGCTGTTTTAGCCTCGGGTAGGAACAAACTAGCCTGGTAGCCTAAGACCTATCCTCAATCAACATGAGTGCTTATTTTATTATTTTTTTTTACCCTTTTCTATCTTCTTGTAGATTAGATGTAGGCTGCTAGCTGTCTAAATGGGCTGGGTAGGCAGACTGACAGACTGAGAGGTTGAGAGACAAACAGACAGACAAACATACAGGCAGACAGATAGACAGACAGACAGACAGACAGACGGGAAGGAAGGCAGGTGAATAGACTAATAGATTGATAAATACACAGACTGACTGACTGACAGACAGATAGACAGACAGACAGACAAAAAAACACTTGAACATTCTTTGCGTGGCGCGATGAGATGTAACCAAGGCAAGACGTTCAGCATTCTAAATGATCATAGGAAAAAGCTTAACCATTAATTACTATCAAATGTTCCCATGATTCTATTTTAGAGACACCAGCTTCTCAGCTTCAGCCTCTTGAAAGGGTGAAAGACAAGATCTTGGACTCACTTTGATATTCTTGTCCAGTGCAGTGAGCTGCATATAAGTTCCACTATCTGAGTTTGTTTTGCTGACAGACTTAGATGCATACCGACCGTTGAAGGTAGCCTGAAAAAGAAATATTGAAATAACGTTAAAAACACTAAATTGATCACAGTCTAAAATAATCACTGAGCGTTCATCTGCTTTAAATTCCTCGTACCATGATATTCTTGAAGAGGTTAGTTGGTTAAAGCAATGTGAGAGGCGGCGCCATGTTTAACTTTGTCTCCTATAAGATGGTGGCCGGTAGATCGTGGACAGGCATAATAATATCCTCGATAATTTTGCTTTAGCCTACCTAAATACGTTTAGGAAAACATGGTACTTGTATAACATTAGATTCCCATTACGTGGGCGAGAAAGGGGCACTGGGCGAAAATTGGAGCACTTAAGATATTTTCACCGGCGCTGTGGTATAATGGTTAGGCTCCCCGCCTATCATGCGGAAGACCCGAGTTCGGTCCAACGTGCGGACGATCTGTCTTTTTTCTGCTGGGATTTTGTCCCTCTAGGCCCAGGTTGGACCTGACAGCAGGGTCGAAGCAGCCCATCTCTTAAATGACCTTACAGTGTTGCAAAGAACGTAAAACTGGTAACCAAAACAAAGACGCTTAGGAAAACATGGTGTATGTACAGGGTGTTTTTTTTTATATTGATTGATTCTAAACTGAAATAACTCTAAAACGGTAAGAGATAAAAGTAAACGTTTTTTTGCACACCATAATCTCGCCATTTAAGTTTTGTGTGCGATGCTTGATAAGATTATGTTGATAGAGACGGCTTTTTAAAAAGGAGTTAACGGAACAAGGCCCTTTTTAGATCATGGCGTCAAAAGAGCGCACTGGCATACCAAAGAGAGGGATTGCTGGAAAACATCGCACGGCAATAAAACGATTGTTTAAACGGTTTTTAAAAAGGAATAATGTCCACCAAACTCTGGCTTCATATTTCACGAAAAAGATTTTCGTGTTCTATCGTTTTAGGTTAGAAAGCGATGGATGTCTCTGGTGGTATCAAATTAATGAAGTCGTATTTTTCATTGATCGGGCACCATGAACTTCGTAAGTCCAGTTCTTACTATCTTTGTTGTCATAGCAATTAACGTTACCAGTTTCTACCAAATTTTGATACTAAGTTCTGACTGAATTGTAGATGGTGCTTTTCTTGCTGTGCAAAGTTGGAATTTCCTCAGCGCTGCAGGCGCTCGATCTGCTTTGTAAACGCACTAGATGCACTAGTAAATGCAAGATGAGCGTCATTTCTGCGCGCTCAAAATCGGTGTCTGTTCGCCTAAACTGACGCTGTCGCGCAGTGGGTTCTTGGATTCGGTTAATTTTGGTACCAGAAAAAATTTTAATGAATGAGGATTAATCGATTGAAAACAGAATGTTTCTATCATATGCTGTCTTTAAGTTATTAAAGTTCAGAATCGATCAATATAAAAGAAAACACCCTGTATAACATTAGATTTGCATTAGGTGGGCGAAAACGGGCAATGGGTGAAAATTGGAGCCGGAGATATTTTCACCGACGTTGTGGTATAATGGTTGGGCTCTCCGCCTATCATGCGAAAGACCCGAGTTTTGTCCCACGTGCGAACGATCTGCCTTTTTTCTATTGGGAATTTGTCCCTCTCAGCCCAGGTTGGCCCTGACAGCAGGGTCGAAGCAGCCTCTCTCTTTAATGACCTTACCGCTTTGCAAGGGACGTAAAACTGGTAACCAAAACAAAGACCATTAGAAAAACATAGCACATGTATGACATTAGATTTACAGTAGGTGGACGAGATAGGGGCAGTGGGCAAAAATTGGAGCTTACAAGATATGATAATTACCGCACCTTCATAACGATGCTGCTGGCATTTGACGGGATGATCACATCTACAGGCAACACGCCGTTGGCGGGTAAAGTTAGGTTGAACCCGGGTAATGGGTAGGAGCCGCTGAAGTAGCTGTTGGAGTACAGGCCCTGGTCGTCCACCCGGAGTCTGTAGGTCACGTGGGTGTAGACCGACACAACATGGTTGCCTGGTTGCAGAGATTGGTGAAACCCTTTTTATTTTCGTCATGAGAGAGAGAGGGAGAAAAGAGGAGGGGGGATAAGAGAGAGTGAGAGAGAGAGAGAGAGAGAGAGTGAGAGAGAGAGAGAGAGAGAGAGAGAGAGGGAGAGAAAGTACCAGACATAATAAATTGTTACCAAAATTGTCCTGTAAAGAGGAAAAATAAAGATTATTGTCTTATCTAATCCTTTATTTCAAGTTATTTTCTTATTAAGAAAATGGGTAGGGCTTTGTCTGTGGTCTGCGGTAAAACGCCGGCCTGCAAATTAGGAGGTCTCTCCATGTTAGGGCTAACCCGGGCTTAGAGGAACGCATCATCCAGACAGACAGACGGAAATGCTTGGCCAACGTGGGAATCGAGCTTCTGTCTTCTGTGTGAATGGCCAAGACCCTAATAAGTACGTCAGGTGTGCCAGCATTTTGTGACTTCGATTTAGGGTTGGGGTGTATTTGTTTGTATTGTTGGGAGGGGTGTGTTTTTGTTTTAGTTTTTTTTTTTTTTTTTTTTTTTTTTTTGCTGGAATCAAATCTGCAGATTATTTATAGGAACGAGTTTTTGTGTACATGAAGAGCAAATGGGCCTGCACTGGTATGAAAGAATGTTCTATTCGAATTTTTAGGTGTCTCACGTAAGTGCACCTATATATCCGAAAATAATTACGTTCATGAGGTTCAAAGAAATCAACACACTTATAAATGATATATGTCTATTATAAATTTGTTTTTCGGATTCCCAAAATGGTTCATATAGCCTAAATCCGAAATGTTAATGTTCTTACCCGGTGGCGGAGGCAGATCGTCTGGGGTGGACACGCGGATCTGTGGAAGCAAGCAAAGTAAACTGTGTTGGCATGTTTTATTTGACGGTTTTCGGCACTATCGACACAATAAGTTTACATTAGCACGTTTAGATAGATTAGGACAATAGTAACACAAAAAAAAAAAAATAACCAGGAACAGGCAATAACAGAGAGTCTGCCGAGCACCCACACATAGTAAAGACAACAACAATAATAATGAATTGCATTTAATAATTTTTATATATAGCACATATTCCAAATACTGGCTTTTTGCGCTTTACAAAGCGTCAACTTTGAAGGGAGAATAAAAATCGACGACTTTATTATTTTGTCCTTAATTGAGGAGGTGATAAGTATCCCTTAGAATGGCTACAGCTGTTGAAACCGTACTCCTGTAATCAAAATACAGAAATACATAATAATAACAATATTGTAACAAACAAAAGGGATCAACGTTTCAAAGTTTTATATTTTGTGTCATTATGAAGGAAGTACTACATTTCCCTGTCTTCTGTTTATATTCGAGAAAGATGGTTTGCTTAAAAAAAAGACGAGGATAAAGTGGCTCCAACAGAGAAAATGGATTGCGTTTATACAGCGCATATCCCCGCTCCAAAGCAGGCTCTATGCGCTTTTCAATTATTATTACCTCGGCAGACCAAAGTCATTCAGAAACCACCTCAACTTTACGGGAAGCGTACAGTGAAAGCTGCCATTTTACAAGCGTTCAAACACTAACATGCCAACAAGATCCTTCGCTGTCTATAGCTGGGTACCCATTTACACTGAGTGAAGTGAGGAAAATTCGTGTAAAGGGCCTTTCTCAGGGACACAACGTCGGGCTCGCGTCGGGATTCAAATCCTCAACCTTCCTATTACAAGTTGGGTACCTTAACCACGAGACTACCAACGCCGCATAAGTTGTGATCCCGAGGGATTCGAGAGAGGTAGTAACGCGTTGTATATTGTACTGTTTGTAAGGTACCCATGGCTAAGACAGACAAAGATGCTGGCACTCCTATAAACAACTAACTTTAAACTAATTGTAAGTATATAACTTAAAACAGAGACGGAAAAAATACCAACTTACAAAGGCCCTAAAAGGCAGTCCGGGTTTGAATACACTGGGCGTGTTCTCCAGAAACTCGATATTGAACTCGTTGCTATAGTATTTGAGGACACTGCTGCCGCTCAAAGTGATACCTGTGGACGAGTAAGAAGTTATTTACATGTGGGTGCCAATTCTTCTGGCTATTGTATCCTATTGATAAGTAGATTGACTACGACGGAACAGATCGGAGAAACAGTGAGAGTAGAATAGTGAAATAGTAATATGACCTAGGTTGCTGCAGTTTTCCCTCATCTGAGAAGGTGTAAGAGTACGTCATTTATCACTAGATTCCCGTTATGTTGGTGAGAAAGGGAATTTGGCAACAACAACAAAAAGCATAGCTGATACAAGAGCAGCTGTAAACAAAAAGAAAAAGGAAAGCTGTTTCTTCAACCATACTGGTAACTTTAAAACGTCCATTTTTTCCCCCCGAAGAAAAAATTATGCCGGACTCAAACAATCAGTTCGGCCGTACATTTTACGCCCCTTGCAAAACTGTAAGGTCATTCAAAAGACGGGCCACTTCGACCCAGCCAGTCAGGGCCAACCCGGGCTAGAGGGACAAATCTCATTAGAAATTTATTTGAAAGAGTTTCCATTGTAACCTGCTATTGTGATTATTTAATTGGACCCTTGTCACAAATCTCGGTGTTTGACCCAATCACCCATAACCACCCTGACTGCAAAGAGATCAGAATAGAGCTGTCCCTAACACTAAAAGTTGTGTACATTCTCTGGATGAACCCAGGGTTTTACTATAAAAAAAAGGGGGCAAAACTGCAGCCACAATGCACCGCGTGAAAATAACCTTGGTTTTTTTTTTCAGATTCACTACCCAGTAGAAGAATTAACTATTGAAGAGCGTTTTTCCAAAACTCCTGCAGACTTTTGTTCTAAAACCTTTTGGTGGTGCCAAACTCCTTTTTTTTTTTTTTTTTTTTTTTTTACTGTTGTTGCTGTTGTTGTTGTTGTTGTTGTTCCTGTTGTTGTTTTTCAGTAGCCTACTTGAAATATTGTATTGCTTTGTAGTTAGTTTATCAGGCAAGCGAAAATGCTGATTTTTTCAAAAGTTCCCAAATGGAAATATCCAGCTTTGAAAAAAACATTTTTCAATTTTAACGCAATGACTTACCTGTGGCAGCTTCCTTCACATACGCCGTGACCTTGACCTCCCGTCCACTGTAGATGCTGACGGCTCTCTGGATGTCACCAGTTGGCATGTTGAACTTGGCCTCACCGTCGATCTGTCGTGGAAGGCAAAAGATTAAAATCTTCCTCTTAGTTCTTTTTTGTACTACCGGTATCTCCAAATCCTTTACCGACGCCTAGGGTTGCTGTAATGGTTAGGCTCTTCGCCTATCATGCGGAAGACACGAGTTCGATCTCACCTGGGAACAATCTGCGTTTTTCTGGCTGTATCAGTCCGGCCGGGTTGGCCCTGACAGCCAGGGTTGAAGTAGCTCGTCTTCTAAATTTAGTAAGGGACGCAAAACTGAGAACCAAACAAAACCAATCAAACATAAACATACTGACAAGATCGCTCGCTGTCTATAGTCGGGTACCCATTTATACATGATTGAATCGGGATATTCGGGCAAAGTGCATTTTCCAAGGACACAACGTCGGACTTGAGCTGGGATTCGAACCGGGAACTTTCCGATTACGAGTCTGGCAGCCTGACCACAAGACCCTCGGCCCTCCAGCCTGCGCGCCTTGCAAACCCTTGTCGCGGCATGCCCTCACTCCTTTTGTGATGGGGTATTGCTATCGAGAGGGGAGTTAGTTTGGGTATGGATTCCAAACCGAAGTTGGTGCAAGTAAAGAGCATAATAAATCACTATTATAGAATAGTTCTCTCCGGTGCTGGTATATGATTAACATAATTTCGATGCAGGCAATATTATACTCTGCCAAAGATATGTATACATAATACTCACATCAAAAGCAATTTGAACAGACTTAGGCTCATTCCCACAATAATCCGGGCCCTGGTTGGGTCCAAAGTGCAGCTCCAACATGCCCTGCACAGGCTGACCGAATGTGTATCTGAAGGATGCAGAAGGCAAAGACATTAGGTCTCTTTATACAACAGCTGCTGTTTTGTTGCTCCTAATTATGTTGTTGGTCTCTATGTTGTTGCTACTGCTGCTGTTGTCATTTGTTTTTTTGTGTGGTGGTGATGGTGTAGTTGTTGTTGTTGTTGTTCCTGCTGCTGCTGGTGGTGGTAGTGGTAGTGGTGGTGGTGGTGGTGGTGGTGGTGGTGGTGGTGATGGTGATGGTGGTGGTGGTGGTGGTGTGGTGGTGGTGATGGTGGGGGTGGTGGTGGTGGTAGTGGTGTCGTCGTCGTCTTTGCTGCTGCTGTTTAAATTTATAGATGACCACGCTCAGTTTCAACCAGTTTTTGTCTGATTCATGTCTTCCAGACCGAACGTGTGTGTCTAGGGGGCGAGGGGGGGGGGGGGGGATGGTTGGGGTGTCGTTTTCAGTAAACTAACATTTTTCTTCTCTACTCACTTGGCCTTGACAGTGCCGGACAAAAGGTTATCTCTTGTCAATCCATAAGGCTTCAATTCCACACTGACTTCAAAACGAGGCAGCTCTGAGGACAGATAAGTAGAGTAATACTATTAATGAGAATGACTGCATTTATATAGCGCATTTCCCCGCTTGAAAGCAGGCTCTATAAGCTTTACAATCATTTTTTATATGTTTGAGATTGTGATGTGATTAGTGCCAATCTTACAATGTAATCCTTAAGATGAAAATTCTGTGTAAACTAGTAAGTACAGACAGAATCCTTGCCATATTGTAAGGTCATTTAAGAGACGGACTACTTTGACCCTACCTGTCAGGGCCAACCCAAGCTAGAGGGACGAATCACAGCAAAAAATACCCCCTGTAGTTTATGCCTGTCCGCACGTGGGATCAAATTAGGGTCTTTCGCGTGAAGGCTTGGTTAGGTTTGGTTACTAGTTTTACATCCCCTGCAACACTGTAAGGTCATTTAAGAGACGAACTACTTCGACCCTGCCTGTCAGGGACAACCCGGTCTGAGAGGGAAAAATACCAGCAGAAAAAAACAGATCGTCCGCGATCGGGGATCGAACCGGGGTCTTCCGCATGCAAGGCGAAGAGCCTAACCATTACACCACAGCGCCAGTCTCGCGATGGCGTTAGTTAGTTAAAGAATAGTTGTTTATAGAGGCGCCAGCATATTTGTCTATTTTAATCTCTTGATAACACTGTGGTATTTTTCCCCTTGAGAATAATTCCATTTCTGTTTTGCCAATGCAAGTCCTAATTCGCCAGGTGTATTCATGCTTAGTGAGGGAGTGAGGTTTGGAACGGCTGGGAGGGGTGGAAGAGAAATAAAGGGTGGGGTAGTAGTAGGAGGGGGGGGGGGAGAAGGAGGGATAGGAGGAGAAGGAGAGGAAGAGAGAGGGAATAGGAGGAGGAGGAGTAAGGGGAGAGGCGGGTAAAGGGAGGTCTGGCCGAGTCGTTTGTTAGATCATGTTCATGATAGGCGAGGAGCCTAACCATTACACCACAGACACTATGTGACGCGGTTTGTCACTGCCAGGTTTGTTGGCTTTCTTTTCAAGGAAACAAAATTATTGTGAAATTCTAAGACATTATCATTCGGATGTACATAAATATAGCGTAACAGACAACAAACAAACAAATAATAGAGGACAAAAAGACTCACGACCAAATCAACGAAAACGGAGGTCCAGATTATTCATTAGCGCAATACAACCTGTCATACTTACGGTATTTTGCAACTTGGAAACTCTGCTCCTTTTTGCTGTTTGTAGCCTGTGGAAATGACATGTAAAAAAATTAAGGCTAGCACAGGCATTAGATTATTCCATAGGTTAAATTTGTTTTGCTTTGTTTGTTTAGTTAATGTTTATAAACCACCCGGCCTGAGTCGGTGAGAGTCATTCTCGTAAACTCAATCGCCATTTTATTTCTTAGGAAACGGCAGATCTACTCCATTGCCACTTTTGGTAAAATAAAAAGAAAATATCGTTTTCAAGTATCATGTTATTCTAAGACGAAATAGACCTAATTATATTATAGACTTGAGTCAGACATTGTGCTTTCTTTATTGCTCTCTAGCTTATAACCTAATATACAAGCAAACTATCAGACAAACGAAATCATAGGCCTAGATAGTTAGTTTTCGTCTCTAACAAGCAGACCCATGCGTTTTCCATTCCCTTTCTCTCTCTCTCGCTCTATCTATCTATCTATCTATCTATCTATCTATCTATCTATCTATCTATCTATCTATCTATCTATCTATCT
>JAUKPP010267720.1:0-11425 GCA_032273245.1 Phyllaplysia taylori
ACACACACACACACACACACACACACACACACACACACACACACACACACATACACATACACACACACACACACACACTCTCTCTCTCTCTCTCTCTCTTTCTCATACACACACACACACACACACAAACACATCCTCTAATATTTAATGGTCATGCGAGAATGAATGCACATTCCAATTTTAGACTATTATTACACTCTTTAGCCATCCAAATTGCCTGTATGGCTTCAAGCAAAGTTTCTGCATAACATTATATCTATCTAATCAGTAGAGATTAGAACTCCGTGTAAATTCACATTCAAGGTAAAAATCAACCACACGGATCTAATTATCATCACTGTATCCGCAGTCTTGACTCCACTCTCACCCTTCGATAATTTCAAGGACATTTAATTCAAATCGAACTATAAATGCTATGTTATTTATCTCCACCATGCACACCACAAAAGGTCATATAGGAAGATTCGACTTGAATGTTTCAGTCCACTTTAAGGATGTCTTACTTTGCTTTGGTTACCAGTTTCACGTCCCCTGCAACAAGGATGCCTTAAGTCTTGACCTTAGTGGTCAAACTGTTAGGTACCAGATGGTGCAGTTATAGCGATTTTTGGGATACAATAATGGAGATTTAAAGGATTTTTACCATCGTGATGATCCAAGCGTTGCTGAGATACACAGTTACAAACCTAGAGTATGTCATCACCGCTACGGATGTGTTACTGAGGGACGAGGAAGTAAGTAAGAACAAAGAAGGAAATAACTCACTACTTATTGGAGCAAGTATTAGAACATTAATAGGAAATAAAAAAAAAAAATGAGATACCACTTTTTTCTACGGATGTGTTACTGAGGGACGAGGAAGTAAGTAAGAACGAAAAAGAATTATATAAATAACTGACTACTTATTTGATTTGGTTTGGTTTGGTTACCAGTTTTACGTCCCCTGCAACACTGTACGGTCATTTAAGAGACGGGGTACTTCGACTCTGCCTGTCAGGGCCAACCCGGACTGAGAGGGAAAAAATCCCAGCAGAAAAAACCCAGATCGTCCGCGACCGGGGATCGATCTAGGGTCTTCCCGCATGCAAGGCGAAGAGCCTAATCATTACACCACAGAGCCGGTTACTACTTACTTGAGAAAGTATTAGAACATTAATAGAAAATATAAAGAAAATAAGGTACCACTTTTATCTATCGAGGCAAGCAGCACACTATTTCTAGGTTCTCAACCACTGTAGGAATATATAATTAGTTCGCTCTGACATCTTAAACAGGTGCCGGGAGAAAACTTTGTTCTATTGAAGCAAGCGGCACATTATTTATTTTTCTGTCTCAACCACAGTAAGCCTATTTAATTTGTTCACTCTGAAATCTAAAACAGACAAAGGAGCTGATGCCTCTATAAATACATAACTCTCCAACTCTTATTGTTACTTTATGTATTTTTGATAGGTGCTCCGATGTAATTGATTGGTTCTGCTTCTTTCTAAGTCCATGTATTGCTATTGTTCGAATCTGCTTTCTGTTCCTGAGATGACCTAACAGGGTCGAGAGTACTGTACACGCTAAAACGGCCAAAGAAGCTGGTGCCTCTACAAATAAATGACTCTTAACTAAGAACTGTACAACCCCAACAAAAGTAAACAAACTATAACTTTAACTTTAGTTCTTTGCATTGAAGTGACCCTTATAGTTATAGTGTCGATAGTGCCGAAAAAACAACAAAACAAACAACAGCCTCGTTAATTTTGTCTTGGTTTTTTTTCCACCGGAGCTGTAGTGTAATTGTTAGGTTCTCTGCCCGTCATGCCGATGACCCATGTTCGATCCCGAGCGCAGACGATCTGGGGATTTTCTGCTGGGATTTTTTCCCTCCCAGCCCAGGTTGGCCCTGACAGGCAGGGTCGAAGTAGCCCGTCTCTTAAAGAACCTTATAGTGTTGCAAGGGACATGGAACTGGTAACGAAAGTGCCAAATGTCCGAAAACAACGACAACAAAACAAACAACATACTCGCTAATCCTGTCTTACATTTTTCATGGTGTTGAAATGACCCTTAAAGTGTCGATAGCCCCCGAAAATCTCCACGAATCTAACCAATCGCCGATAGTGCCGAATAACCTTTCCCCCAAAAACAACAACAACAACAACAACAACAACAACAACAAAAAACAACAACATGCATGTACTCTCTAATTCTGTCTTACATTTTTCCTGGTGTTGAAATAGACCTGAAAGTTTCGATAGCCGCCTAAAATCTCAACAAATCTAACCAATCGCCGAAAAATGCCGAATAAAACCCCAAACAAAACAAACAAACAACATACTCGATAATCCTGTCTTACATTTTTCCTGGCGTGGACATAGCCCTTAAAGTATCTATAGCCCCCTAAAACCTCAACAAATCTAACCAATCGCCGATAATGCCGAATAAAACCCCAAACAATCGAGCCCTAAAACCCTAACCAAACAAACAAACAAAAGAAACAAGCAACATGCTTGCTAATCCTGTCTTTCATGTTTCCTGTCTTTGATATAGCCCTGAAAGTGTCGATAACCCCCTAAAACCTCAACAAATCTACCCAATCTCCTCCCCAGGCAGAGCACGGACATCAGCGCCATGGGCTGAGCGTCATGACCACGGCGGTGTTCGCTGTGGGTGAGATGGCCGGAGCCGGAGTGTTGGCGCTGCCCTTTAGTATGAATGGCACAGGTGGTTTTTGGTTAGGTTTTGGTTTAACGCCTAGTGCAACACTATAAGGTTATTTATGAGTCGGGACCTCCGAAGCTTCCGTCTATTTCCTCTAGGACGGGGGTCGGAGCCATGAAAACTTCGAAAAAATCACCGTGATCCTCCCTGGGTTTGAATCCGGGACTCCTCATCTGTAGGCGGGCGCATTTACGCTCGATCAACGACGCCCCCACACATGTGCGGGGAGTACACATGCCCACATGCATGCATACATACATAATATATACACGCACAGGCGGAAATAGATAGATAGATAGATTGAGAGAGAGAGAGAGAGAGAGAGAGAGAGACAGAGCTGATCATGCAGACTCACACACGAACACGTATCTACACACAAGTTACTGGGCGGGAGAGAGAGAGTTTGTGTTTTTGTGTGTGTTTGTGTGTGTGTGTGTGTTTTTGTGTGTGTGTGTTTGTGAGAGAGAGAGAGAGAGAGAGAGAGAGAGAGAGAGAGAGAGAGAGAGAGTGAGAAAGAGATGAGGGGACGAGGAAGAAAGAGATAGAATGTTTTCAAATATTACCACGCATCTCTGACATCCCAAAATAATACAATAATGTGTCATTGCAAGGTATCAAATTTCTCACGAGAATAATAAATTGTGTCTAATCTTATCTTTAACACTACCATTGAACCAATCAGCCAAATTCCCTACCAACCAGACATATAAATGAGTGAATAAATCCACAAATGAATGAATTAATCCATGAACTCGTTGATTGTTTTGCAAGACGTCGAATAATAATAATATATACATTGTAGTGGAGTGTCCGCCTTTTAAAAAAACCAAACACAAAACAGCCCAACCCAACAACAACAAAAGACAATCGACGAATTAATACTTCGCAGGTTACATCGGCATTCTGATCAACGTGCTCTGCGCCTTGGTCTCGGCCTACACGGGTATGTTGCTGGGAAAGTGTTGGCTCATGGTCCTGCATCGGTGTGAGGAACATAGAGAGAACAGTCGGTATCCTTACCCCACTATAGGACAGGTGGCTTTTGGCACCCCGGGCAGGTGAGAGAGAGAAGAGAATTGGTTTGGTTTTGGTTTGGTTATCAATTTTACGTGCCCTGCAACGCTGTAAAGGTCATTTAAGAGAGGGCTACTTCGACCCTGCCGGAGGGGAAAATCCCATTAGAAAAAGCCCCAGATCATCCGCGTTGGGGGTCGAACTCAGGTCTTCCACATGAAGAGCCCAACCATCACACACAGCGCTGGTGAGAAGAGAAAAAGAAAGATAGAATAATAGATTGATAGAAAGATAGCTGCAGGCCAGGCTCATGTGTATATATCATATTATATAGATGAGCCTGGCCTAAAACTGACAAAACATGTCAGTGGACGCGCGGCCTAATGCATTTTTGTCATAGAGCCTCTCACACATTTGGTAAAACCCAAATTCCCTTCTCCTCCGTTACAGACTCCTGGTTTCCTGTTCCATCAACATCACTCTGTTCGGTGTGTCCGTAGTCTTTCTCCTCCTGGCCTCTCAGAATGTCCAGTCGCTGGTCAGTCATGCTGGAAAGGACATCTCCTTCTGCTACTGGCTCATCATTGTTGCTGGTGTCCTCCTTCCTATAGCATGGCTCGGAACGCCGAAAGATTTCTGGTGATTATTTAGTTAATTGGAAATTATGTATTCTAATATTCTATTTCTACTGAACATGGATTTTTAGCGTGTGATGGATCTGTATGTATGAGTTTTAGTAACTGTGAGTTTAATCTTCAGCAGAACTTATTAGTCTGATTCTAATATTGTCCCTGTCATTTTAAGTCTATGAGTTATGTCATTATTATTGCTATTATTATTATTATTATGATTATTATTATTATTATTATGATTATGATTATTATTATTATTATTATTATCATTATTATTATTATTATTTTTTTTTTTATTATTATTATTATTATTATTATTATGGGACAATAAAGAACATCTTATCTTATCGTATTTTATCTTATCTTATCCCCAGGCCTATCGCCCTCGCCGCTGTCATAGCCACCAGCATTGCTTGCGTCGTCATCCTTGCCAACATCATCAAAGACGATTTGAACAATGACGTCTACGTGTTCCACCCAAACCTCAACTTCACCGACTTCTTCATGGCGTTTGGCACCATCTGCTTCGCTTATGGCGGACACCCGGCTTTCCCGACATTCCAGGCGGACATGAAAAACCCAGAAAAGTTCGGTCGCGCCATCTTTTTTGCTTACTTCAGTAAGTTCTTATAATATTGTTTTTCTTTTTTTTAATTGCTTTTTATTTTAAAACTATTTTGTTTATTTATGTTATGATTAGAGGTTTACCTCCCCTCTATCGGCGCTGTGGTGTAATGGTTAGGCTCTTCGCCTGTCATGCAAAACATCCGAGTTCGATCCCGGTCGTGCAAGATCTCCGTTTTTTTCTTTTGGATTTTCACCTCTCAGCCCGGTTTGGCCCTGGCAGGCAAGTTCGAAGGAGCCCGTCTCTTAAATGACCTAAAACTGAAGACGTAAAACTGTTAATCAAACCAAAATCTCCCCTTTAAAGAGGAGGGAGCCGGACTCCGTTTTTTGGTACTCTTGCTAGTGATGGTCTCTTTTCGTCTGTTGTTGATGCCATGTACTGTATCAGCTCCTGCCAGGAGTAAGACAGTTTGAGTCTGGGTTTGAGAAAGAGTGTCTCTGTGTGTGTGTGTGTGTGTGTGTGTGTGTGTGTGTGTGTGTGTGCGTGTGCGTGTGTATGTGTGTATGTGTAAACATGTGTGTGTTTATAAGAACCTCTTGGCTTTCGCCTACATTCAACGCTCTCCACCTCGCCTCACATCAATGAGAAAAATATTGCACTGATATGAGTAGATTTGAGGCGAGTGGAGCAGAGGTCACACTGTGAATAGATAATGTTTGATTCCTTCGTTCTGAATTGTTAAGGAGCGATGCGGAGAAAAACTTCGTCTGCCGACCAGACCCAACAGGCTAGGCTAAAACAGCGAAAGAAGCTGTGGTCGCCTGCATGTAACACACGTAGACGTAATTGGCTAGTAGGTCGTAGCTACTAAACTAGGTGTATTTTGGACGAATTTGGCATGCATGAAAGTTGGCGTCTACACACGGTATAAGTCTCATTAGTAGACCTCATCCGCTGGCGTAAGTTTGTTGGCGACTTACACCGAATGTAAGGGATTTTATGCGCGGTGTAGACTTACGAGTGTTTCGTGCATCCGAAATATAATAAGCGTTTACACATAGTTATAGCGTTCTACGCAATCTTAAGGTCGTAAACCTAGCTTGATGCATACGGCCACTGGTTCCTCTATAAATAAATTACTTCAAAGTTAGTCGACCAAACCCCGTATAATAATGACTGTATTTATATAGCGCATATTTCCGCTTGAAAGCAGGCTTTATGCGCTTTACAATCAATTATTACCCCAAGTCATTCAGAAACCTTCTCAACTTCCAGGGAAGCATACAGTACAAGCTGCCTTTTTACAGGCGCTGAAGCACTAACATACGGACAAGATCATTTGCTGTCTATAGCCGGGTACCCATTTACACCTGGATGAAGTGAGGAAAATTCGTGAAAAATGCCTTTCCCAAGAACACAACATCGGGCCGGAGTTGGGATTCGAACCCGCAACCTTCCGATCCCGAGTCCGGCAGCCTAACCACTAGACTACCGACGCCAGAAAGAACTTAAATGAATGAGGATTAATCGGTAGGAAACAGAATGTTTCTATCTCTTACCATCTTTGGCCAGACCCTTTACAGAGTTGATAATACCGTAAAAACGTGTTTTTTACTTTTTTTGTCCCCAGTTGTCCTGATGATGTACCTGCCCGTTGCCATCACGGGCTATGCTGTATACGGTGTCAACGCGAAGTCCAACATTCTGGCTACGATGAGCGCCGGTCCCATGTTGTATGTAGTGGAGGTTCTCATCACTATGCATCTCTTTTGTAGCTTTATCATCGTCATCAACCCTGTTTGTCAGGAGCTTGAGGAGTTGTTGAGGATACCCAAAGGTATTGTTTGCTTTGTGTGTGTGTGTGTTTGTGTTTGTTTGTTTGTTTGTGTTTGTGAAAGAGACAGAAAGACAGAGAGAGAGGCCGGAACAGAGAGATAGATAGAGAAAGATTGAGAGAAAGAGAGAGATTGAGAGAAAGAATGAGCGAGAGAGAGAGAGAGAGAGAGAGAGAGAGAGAGAGAGAGAGAGATAGAGAGAGAGACTCTCATAAAATAAATGAGAGACAAAATGTTAGAAAAGAGATGTTGTGGAGTTGGGGAGGGGGGGGGGGCGGCGGGGGGAGTTACAGAAAGAGTGAGAGATACTGAGGGACAAAGTGAGACCGACCAGCGGCTATTTTTCGGAAAGAAAGAGAGAGAGAGAGAGAGAGAGAGAGATGGAGAAAATGAGAGAAATGGAGAGGAAGAAATATATATATAGAGAGAGATGCTTATTGACAACTTTATGCTTTCCCAGAATTCAACATCCGCCGTGTGATATTCCGGACGTTGATGGTGGGCGTGGTGCTTTTTGTGGCTGAATCCATCCCATCTTTCGGGCCTATCCTGTCCCTCATCGGGGGTTCGACCACAACCCTTCTGGCTTACATCCTGCCACCATTGTTCTTTCTGAGGCTTTGTTCCATGGAGGGGGACTACGACAAAGTGTGAGTATATCATTATATAGAAGAGAGACACATACAGAGGAGGCCAGAGAGAGAGAGAGAGAGAGAGAGAGAGAGAGAGAGAGAGAGAGAGAGAGGATGAATAGACATCCAGACAGATAATAGAAAGAATAGAAGAAGAGAGTGCAGAGAATGAGACATCAAGGGAGAGTGGGGGATAGAAAGGAATAGATAGAGAAAGAAGATTCCTATCGCCACATATTTTTCTCAGAGTCTATCTTGCAATGCCAGTTTGTTCCTCTACTCATTATCGTAATAAGTTAAGTTTTACTCTTTTCTCAACTTTTGTCAAAAATGTTCAAAAGCAATTGGCTCTAGTGATATTTACACTAGTCCTACTAGATATCTAGTTGAATTGCATTTGTCTGAAATTTTGTTGAAATTGGTTTGAAAACGACCAAGTTATTAACACTTCATCAGTGGGTTCTCTTTTCTTTTTTTCTGCTGGGATTTTTTCCCTCTCAGTCCGGGTTGGCTCTGACAGGCAGGGTCGAAGTAGCCCGTCTCTTAAATGACCTTACAGTGTTGCAAGAGACGTAAAACTGGTAACCAAACCAAATCTTTTCTTTAGATACCTGTTATTTCTATCTCTGTGTGTGTGTCTCTGCAGGTACGTTCCCCCTCATGTCAAAGTAGCGTGTTATCAAATCATGGCTCTCGGGGTGACAGCAGGCGTAGCCAGCACATACTCCGCGGTCAAAGGACTGGCAGACTTTGCAGCAACACCATGTTACGTCTCCATCAACAATGCTGGATAGACAAGTCGTCAAAGACATTTATACTGTGTAATTTGTTTTCGTTAGCTTACATACTTTTTGTACTTTATCTGTAATAATTTAGACGAGCATGGTGCATTTCATTTTTAGCTAATGTCGCATTCTCGCCATTTATGAATTTGGAGAAAGTACAAAAAGAACTGAGCTAGAGGATTTGGGAACAAGTTTTTCTATAAATAAATAAGGTAGATACAGTCAAACCTGTCTAAGACGACCACCCAATATCAAGAAAAAGTTGTGGCTTTAGACAGGTGGTCGTCTTGGAGAGGGATAATAAATAGAAGAAATGTAATTTGGAAGTCGATGGAAAGTGGTCGTTTGTGCAGGTGGTCGTCTTATACAGGTGCTCGCTTGAACAGGTTCAAATGTACTTTAAAATGCTTTACAGGATAGCTACGTGTTTCAACATAAGAATTAAAGCCAAACGCACTGTATTTGCAATGCTCTTGTCTCAATTCTAAACACTGTGTCAAGGATACAGGTCGATCAATGCAGTTCTATATATTTGAATTTAATTGTAACAATAGTTTGGTGTCTCATACAAACTATTATGAATTGGTTTTGTTAGTGCATGCTGGTGTATGTGTGTGTGTCTTTGAGTGTGTGTGTCTTTGTGTGTGTGTGTGTGTGTGTGTGTGTGTGTATGTGTGCGTAGGTGTGTGTCTGTTGTGTGTGTGTGTGTGTGTGTGTGTGCGTAGGTGTGTGCGAATATGTGTGTATGGATGTGTGTGGATGAGAGTGAAGGTGAGAGAGAGAGAGAGAGAGAGAGAGAGAGAGAGAGAGAGAGAGAGGGAGAGAGTCTTTGTATAATAACATGTGTGTATGTGTGAGTGTGAACGAAATGTAATTTGTATGATGCCTAGGAAGTACATGGGTTGTAGCATTGCTTGCGTATGACTGACTTAATATATTAATACTATGACTGCATATTCAATTAATCATCATTATGAAAAAAGTCAATAACTAATGTCTATGAGAATTCATTGATACCATCACCAGTGTTAGATATACAGTCATCATCACATTGTCATCTCTGCGAGCAAATCATGTCCATCTAATGGCTATCCATGTGTGTCCATCTAATCGTCATCTATGTGTGTCCATTCAGTGATCATTATGTGTACGCATGTGTGTATATTATGTCTTAGGATTTGTCCAAATGAGTCGTTAGTCGCAGATCCCAAAGGAGAAAAAATACCCTGTAAAGTCACTTTAGGTGTTTAGGAGTAGATTTCTTTTCTACTGCAGTTCTGAAACTATTTTCAGATCTGAACTGTATATTATAAGTACACGTGGAAACTCAGACCTTCTCTGCCCAAAACTTCACATGCATGTTTTCTATGGGACTATGGTAACTTTGAAAAATGATATCCCCAGTTCGATCCCGGTCGCGGATGATATGCTATTTTTTTCTTCTTTTTGGACTTTTTCCTTCTCAGGCCGGGTTGGCACTGGCAGGCAGGGTCGAAGTAGCCTGTCTCTTAAATAACCTAACAGTGTTGCAAGGGACGTAAAACTGCTACCAAACCAAACCTATCTCAGTGCCTAATTGAAGAAGCAAAACCTTACTTCCACCATTTGAAAGGGACACAGTCTGGCTTTCAGATGATACTAATAACTCTACATGTAAAAGCGGAAGTAGGACTTACGACTCACTTGGACTGATCACACGAAATATTTTTGTACTGGCGTGTGTATGCGTATCGTCAATGCCCGACTCTAACCGTGCAAGTGCGCGCGAGTTCATTTTGAGAAATCATCCATCTGTCGTTCGGCGGTCCACTGGCGGAAACACGAGTTGAGAATCCAAGTTCAGCACAGATCTGTCATGTGAGATTAGATCACATCCTTATTTCGCGCCAAATTTATCATGGGATTGTTTGGAAATTTTCTGTGTGGTTTCGGGAGACTCCGATATTTATTTTCAGACCAAAAAAGGTACTTGACATAATTTGGCGCTTGCACGGTTAGAGTCGGACATCGACGGTATGTTTGTTTGTGTGCGTGCATTGTGTGAGCAATGACCATGCCACAGTTACTTCTCCTTGATGTAAATATTTTTTGTTAATTTTTTGTTTAATGGTTGTCGTTTTGATATTCTCTTCCCATACGGTGCTGTCTTGAATATACGTGTTATATTTCTTCTTAACTCCTGTACGGTATTATTATGCTTTTTTAAATCTAAGTCATTGAACACATGTAGGGCGGCAGCTTTTTAGTATGATACACAGTTAGAGATAGAAGGAAAGTTGTGTTGCTCGAGAAAAAAAAGGGGGGAAATATCGTATTGGTCGTCTTTGGGTTTTGTTCTAAGGGGAGTGAATAAGAAATAACTTGGGTTAACTTTCTGAAAATATACACAGTTGTCTCTCATAAATCAATTCGAAAAAGAGCGCACTCAAAACAATTCATACTCATGATATTTTCCGCCCACAGTAATTAGGGCCATAAACTCACACCCCATTTCAATGTGTACAAACCTTACTGAAAATGCAATTATAGTTAAAATTATTGACATACTCTCCTCATGTTTTCGATGTCTTTCATTATGCTCAAATTTGTTCAATTTTTCTTCGAGTGTGTTAACTTCCAAGTTGCTCAGTACTTATACATGTATTACATATTCGTGACTTAACATATCATTACAAATTGTATAGGTGAATATATTGTCATGGGTTAGTGCTGTGATACAGAGAGGGAGGGAGAGAAAGAGGGCGTGGGAGGGGTGTGGGAGAAAAGTAGAAAGAGAGAAGGGGAGAGAAGGAGGGGGACGGAGAGAAAGAAAGCGCGAGGACCCAGAGAGGGAAGGAAAGAAAGAGGGAGGGGTGGGAGAAAAGAAGAAAGAGAGAAGGAGAGGGATGGAGAGAGAGAACGCGCGAAGAGGGCTGGGTGGCGGAGATCTTGAGGGGGTAGGGGGGGGGGGGCGAAATTTTTTTTTCGTTTTTTTAAACTTTTCATACTTTTGCCTTATCAGTTCAAGACAAATAATTATCCTTGCTGTTTAAATAAAACATTAAACTTAGATGTCAATTTTTATCTTGGTTTTGTATGTCACTTCATTTGTGAGCCATCTTGTCCATAATAGTTTGCGAGATGAAAATAATATGCTTTTCAGTAGTTAGCACATTGGTCAAGCCAGTACTGTGCCTATCTATCTATCTATCTATCTATCTATCTATCTATCTATCTATCTATCTATCTATCTGTCTGTCTGTCTGTCTGT